>JADBJO010004777.1:87185-92185 GCA_016801955.1 Conus betulinus | reverse complement strand
TAGGAACGAGAGCGAAGGGAGACAATCTCCACAGGCAGTAAAAAAAAAAAAAAAAAAAAAAACAAAACCCGGATGAGGTGACTGGTGGGCTCTCTTGTCAGCATTCATTTTCTCTGCTGTGAGGCTGGTGAGTTCTGGTTTTTGTAGGATGATGGCGGTTTGGTTAAAGAAAAAAAAATGAACAAAACGAAGACACAAACGAACGAAGAAATGAATAAATACATAAATGAATTATAGAAAAAAAAAACCTGGCTTTGTTTTGCTGCTTCTGTTAACTTCAGCGCTGTGTCCTGTGGAGGAGACTTGATTTATTTCTTGGCTTGTTTGTTTGTTTGTTTCTTTGCATGTTTGTTTGTTTGTTTGCGTGTTTGTTTGTTTGTTTGCTTGTTTGTTTGTTTGTTTACTTGCTTGTTTGCTTGCTTGCTTTTTTTTCTGCTGGTTTGCCTGCTAGTTTGTTAGCTTGTTTTAAAGCTTTTGACAGGTGGATTTTCCGGGAAAGATGTTGCGTTTGATCGTGTTGACTAAATATTTGCTACTGACAGAAGACTTTTCCTGACCGTTTTTTTTTTTTTTCCCACAGTGCTGAAACGGTCTTGTGGGGTCAGTTAGACCAGAAACACACACACACACACCACACACACACACACACACACACACACACACACACACACACACACCACACACACACACACACACACGCCTGAAACCGTTGTTTTAGCTCACTCCGTGAACATGCTTAAAGAAACCTGACACGATCGTTAGGAAAGAAGTGGGCAAGTCATCTATCTTTCTCTCTTCTCCTCACTACCCGTCCCCCTGTTACACCGCAGGATGGACAATTTCTGAGGCCTGGTGGCTACCAAGAAGTCGTTGGAGACGAGAGGAAGGTCGCCCTGGCACAGACATCAGCAGGCGGTGTGCCCGGCTCCGAACAGACGGTGGGGCGTCCTTGTTTTCACCAGCCGTCATGGCGACAACGTGGGACTTCAGACATCAGACGTTTTTTTTTTTCTGATGAAGGCTTCGGCCGCTTAGGGGGCTTGAGGCTAATACAGAGAGCCATGTGTTTGCATACCGAATGACGTGCCGTGCATACGAAAAGGACCAATCGGCAAACTGAATTATTTGAGAAGTGACGAGAGCAGGGTGCGGAGAGAGAGAGAGAGAGAGAGAGAGAGGGGGTAGGGGAGAGGGATTCCTGGGGGCGCGTGCAGTCACGGATTCTTATCCCTTATTCATTTTTTTTTTTTACTGCATGCATGATTCGACCTGCACACTTTTTTTTTCTCCATACCCCATATCCCCCCCCCCCCCCCCCCCCCCCTTTTTCCACGTAGTTTGTCGGGCAGAGTTTGTGTGTGTGTGTGTGTGTGTGTGTGTGTGTGTGTGAATCGTGCCATGTGGCCAGCATTATGTTCCCCCCCTGTTAATTACCCCCTATGTTAATTATTTTTCTTTCTCCTAAAGACAGCAGTATTTAATTCTTTTACTGGAGGGTTTTTTTTGTCTCAGTCAGGACGACTTTTGACTATATCTAATATTCTCTACTGCAAACAGTATTCCACCATCATCACTTTCACGATTTTTTTTTTACCCTTTTCATGACATGAATTGTTCAACCAGCACTATTTGTTCATATTACATTCTTTTTCATAAACGCATCATCAGCCAGTAACACTTTCGTGTGTATGTACACATTTTTTGCTGCACGCGTCATTCAGCCAACACTATTTTGAAATGTTTTTCTTCGTGTGTCGCTCCAAACCTAAAGGAGTTCCTCTCATCCAAGTCTGGTGGTCGCAAAGAAAGATACGGTTCTATGCCGGCTGCACACCGGCCATTCGTATTTCACTCATTCCTACCTTTTAAAGAGTGTAGAAGCTCCATGGTGCATTCCGTGTCATGTGCCACTCACAATGAAACATATTCTTTTAGAGTGTTGGGACTTTGCACGATGTGAGACACAAACATTTTACAGCAGAGTCCATGAAAAACCTTGTTCAGAGATGTCCCGCCTGACGCGAACTTTGAGTTCTTGAAAGAGATTAACATTTTTCATCGGATCTGAGATTTTACAGTGGAAACATTTTTAACAAAATTCGGATGGGTTTTTTAGAAGATGTATTTTAAAGAATCGTGTGAACGAATGGCTTGTGCGTTGATTTTAACGTGGTGACAGCCCTGATATGGCCCTTGGTGTTCGGCTGGACTAGAAACAACATTACCTTACCTTACCTTACCTCGGTAAGCACTTTTTCCGGCAGCCCGTTTCTTTTTCCTGTAATCAGCGCGAGTTTAAGTCAGCAGCTTCGGCTAGGAATGAAAAATAGAGTCACTTGAACTGAACGGACTGTGCTTACAGGGACATAAGCAGTGTTCTTTGAGGTCAGCAGCTTCGGCAGACACCGGTTAAAGTGCTGTCTGAAGGCAACTTGGAAAAATATTTGAAAACTACTTTTCTGTGAAGCCAGCGACTAAAACAAGGTACAAGAAGTTTTGTTTTGCATGCAGGATACAACTTAAGACATAAGCACTACTACTTCAAGAAAGTAACAACAGTCAATGTGGTTGACATCGAGGACTTACAAAAAATGGGGCAAAGAAGGTATGTTTGACGTTAAACATCTCGAGTGAAATAGGACAGCAGTTTCAGCAGCTACGCCGTTTAAAGTCGACTATTTGTGGCAGAATGGGGGGGAATAATAAGCAGCGATTTTTGATGTTAACAAATAGGCCAAAGCAGAAAACAACAGTACTGCTCGAAGTCACTCGCTTAAGATTAGGAAATTGGGCAAAGGGGGGAGGGGGGTGCAGAAGCAATGCTGTTTTGAAGTCAACAATTTGGCAAAGTAGGGGAAGAAATGGTGTTGTTTGAAGTCAACAATTTGCGCAAAGCAGAGACAAAATAGTGTGGTTTGAAGTCAACAATTTGGGCAAAGCAGGAAAAAAATATTGTGGTTTGAAGTCAACAATTTGGGCAAAGCAGGAAAAAAAAAAGTAGTGTGGTTTGAAGTCAACAATTTGGGCAAAACAGAAAAAAAGTAGCGTTGTCTGAAGTCAAGAACATAAATGAAGTAGGCAAAGTAGTGTGGGTTTGAAGTCAACGACTTGGACAAGATAGAAAAAAAAAATACACACACAATGCTGTTTAAAGTCCAAGACTGGTATAGTAAGAACAAAGTAATACTATTTGAAATTACCAAATCAGTCATACGTGTGTGTGTGTGTTGTGTGTGTGTGTGTGTGTGTGTGTGTGTGTGTGTGTGTGTGTGTGTGTGTGTGTGCGCGCGCGCGCGCGCGCGCGTGCGTACGAGTGAGTGTGAGTGAGTGAGTGAGTGTGTGTGTGTGTGTGGTGTGTGTGTGTGTGTGTGTGTGTGTGTGTGTGAACACGCCAGACAAAATAAGAAAAAAGCGTTGTTTGAAGTCACTTCTGGTGCAGCCACACACAACCTGTGACCTTCACATCAGCAGGACAAACAAACCAGGCCTTGAAGTCTTTAAGATCACAAGCCACAATCAGGCGTACACACCAAAGCACTATTTATCCTTTTTCGTTTTGTTTTGTTTTGTTTTTAGATTTTCGGACGCATCAAAATAAAATTGAATGCAGTTTACATTGGTCTCCCATCCCCATCATAGATCCTTTCACTTACGTTTCAGGATTCATGTTGATGCACTCACACCGGAGGTCAGATGATGTCACCCCTTTGAAGTAACCCATGCCCCATGGCTTTGCGGTAGCCTGTATTTCCTAAATAATCCCATTCCTTTCATTCTGATCTGCAACCTAAAACCATCCGGCATGTATCTTGACAGGTATATGAAAGAAAAAGAAGAGACGTCATTCTTCAGACACAGTAGATGCTCTGGGAAGGATCAAGTTGTGCTTGTCTACACGTGTACTCGAAACATTTTAATCACGACCCTGGCGCATTAATTCATGGTATGATATCCCAGAGTTTACTTTCATGTCGGATGACTTGGAGAGTGTGGTCAAACGAACTCAGAAAGAACACGGCCAAGCGGGATAACTGCTTCGGACTGTGAGCGATGGGAAGCAACTCCCACTGGCAATAAAAGCCCGGATGATTGACAAAGTAGATTCTTTTCTGCATTTTTGTGTGTGTGTGGTGGGGGGGGGGGGGGGGGGGGGGGGGGGGGGGGAAAGTTGGTTATTTTGGGGGGGGTTGTTGGTTTTTATGTTTTGGGTGATAGCTTTTTTGAAATGGGTTTTTGTTTGCTTTGCTAGTTTATTTGTTGCTTTAGCTCTTGTTTCCTGGTAAGCTCTCTATTTGTGGTTGTGTAAGCAGCGGGTCCATTCTAAAAAAAAGCTTCTCATCTTTTTCGTTTGTTTTTATGATTTCCTTTGTTGTTGTTGTCTCTCTTGTGTTTTGTTATAGGATTGTTTGTCTATGACGTTTTCTGTGGTGCTTAGAATCTTGGGTTTTTTTTTTTCTGCCTCCCTGAATCTCTCTCTCTCTCTCTCTCTCTCTCTCTCTCTCTCTCTCTCTCTCTCTCTCTCTCTCTCTCTCTCTCAATTCTCCCTTTCTCTCTCTCTCTTACATAGGCTTGCGATCTAATCTGTGCTGTAAAATTGTGTTCATATATGAACTGCATTATCATCATCATCATCATCATCATCATCATCATCATCATCATCATCATCATCATCATCAACATCATCATTATTATTGTTATTATTATCATCGGCATTATCATTATCATCATTATCATAATTATTGTCACTCTCGTTATCATTTAAAATGAAATAACAGTAAGAATTAGCATTATGAATGCTACTATTGCTATGATAACTGTTAAGATTACTATTATTATATTCACTTTAGTGATCATTTCTATAATTATTATCGTTATTTGTATTATAATGCCGTTGCATGTCTGCGTTCAAATCATCATAATGGTGAAAGAAAACTAGGTTTCCTTACATGGAGTAAGCGACGCGGGGTCAAATGTCCGATAAGGCAATTATGAAAACGAAA
>JADBJO010004777.1:74685-79685 GCA_016801955.1 Conus betulinus | reverse complement strand
GGAAGGAGTGTTTGGGGCAACTTCAATCGAAGACAGAATGTGAGAAAGTGGAAAGACTGTCACGACCACAGTGTTGAAACGAATGATCAACTTTCAGTGACCGTGCAGTTGTGCCATAGCTCAGTAAGTCACCACGTCAGTGACAAAGGATGAACGATGATTAGGCGTCTCTGGTCCAGCTGAGTATCCTAACTGCCACTTACGGTTATCAGCCGCATCCTACCACAAAATAGCGTGCTGCAGGCGGGTAAAGGAGACTGGAACCAAACGATTGAATCTCATCCATTGTTGTGGTGCGTCTGTGATAGCATTGTTGGAGTGTCCTGTACACACAGCTGCTGGTGCCGCAGTGTCACACACACACACACACACACACACACACACACACACACACACACACACACACACACACACCACACATATACATACACACACACACAACACTACACCAAATCACACATACACGCACACACCTACACACAAACACACACACACCTACACCTACACACACACACACACACACACCCACACACACACACACACACACACACACACACAACACACACACACTACACCAAACACACATACACGCAAACACACACACACACACACACCACACACACACACACACACACAAACACACACACACACACATACACACACACACACACACCACACACCAACACACACACACACCACACACACACACACACACCACGGGGACGACGCGCCCAAGTCAGAAAAGGGGAACTTGACTCTCACCACCCCTCCCCTTGTTCTGCTGAAGCAGGGGCAGATTAACAGGGAGGGAGTGTGGTGGGGGACGGGACGGATCGCAGAGACAGAGGGCATTCCAAAAGAGAGGTTCTGGATTCCGACGCTTTCTTCTTCTCTTAATACTGTTTTTTTGCTAATTGAGAACGCTTTTAAAAAAAGCAGAAAGTTTCCAAGGGTTTGTTTTACAAAACGGAAGAAGAGAGAGAGGTAATTCATTGCCGTTTCTCCTGCTCCCAGCCCACCTTATCTCGATTTTGTCTCTCTGACTCATTCTGTCTGTATCTCACTCTGCCTGCCAGTCTGTCTGTGGTCGGTCTGTCAGTCTGTCTGTCGTTCCACTGTCCCTGTCTGCCTCCCTCCCTCTGACCTCCTCTCTCTCTGTCTGTCTGTCTGTCTGTCTATCTGTCTCTCTGTCTCTCCCCTGTCTCTCTCTCTCTCTCTCTCTCTCTCTCTCTCTCTCCTCTCTCTCTCTCTCTCTCTCTCTCTCTCTTCTCCTTCTCTTGCCCTTAAAAAAAATTGGATGATGTTAAAAAAAAAACAAATTTTTGCTGCTTTTGATGCTAGAGTCTCAAAATCATCGACATGACGAAAAGCCTTTAAACACAATAACTTAACATAACGTAACTACTACCCCCAAGATCAGTTTACTGCAGCCTAAAAATGATGGGGAGGCTGGAACCAAACGGGCCTTTGATCCACTGTACCGGTTGCATCCGTGACCACGCTGCCTTAATTGCCTGGCTTGAGCTGCAGGTGCCCGAAATGTCTGAGGCAGGGTGCGAACCCGACAGAGCCCCCCGCTGTGTCGGGGGAAGAGCGCCCGAGAGCCCCCCCCCCCCCCAGCTTTATGGGTGGTTTTCAAGGGCCCTGCGCCTCACGATGGCCAGCTTGGTCTGAAGGCTTGCTCGCTCTGTGGCAGAGTGTGCAGAAGTGGAGCGAGCTGGATTTATGGGACAGGAGAGACGACAGAAAGGGAAAGTGCGCCATGGGAGAGATTCTCTCTCTCACCGCAAAAGAAGGCACAAGTTCACTCACCTCGAACACACACACAACACACAAGCGGCGAACGCGCGCACACGCCGCACGCACGAACACACGCACGCACCACACACATACATAAACTTGCATGCCGCATTGCACACACACACAAACAAACAACACACACAACTCTGTCTCTCTCTCTCTCTCTTTCTCACTCTCTCTTTACTCTCTCTCTCCCCTCTCTCTATCTCTCTATCTATCTCTCTCTCCTGTCGGCGAGAGAGAGCGAGAGGATCACGAGAGGGTGAAGAGAGAGAGAAGAGCATTTACACACTCAGACACATGCACGCAAATAAACACCCACACACACACACACACACAAACACACACCCACAACACACACACACACATCTCTCTCTCTCTCTCTCTCTTATCGATCTATCTATCTGATCTATCTATTATCTATCTCTTGTGTGTGTGTGTCTCAGTTCCCCCCTCTAGCTTGCTGGTACTCGGTTATATCTCTTTCCATTCGTCTACCGTTACAACAATCAAGCAAGAATCGAGGACATGAAAGAACGATAACTCTCTAACATGCAAGATGACAAATCCCGTCGCGTGTTGCTGGGCGTTAGGGAGACTTGCCACACTGACTGCAAATCTGAAGGGCCACAGACGGACGTAGTGTGCGGGGCTGACACCCTCAACACCTGCCCGCTACCCGTCGTCCACCCCTTCACCCGTAAGGGGAAAGGGGAAGCGGGTAGACAGCACCCCAGAATTCAGAGGAAGACACGGCCGCTCTGTCATGAGATTGATGAGGATTGTAACGGGGTCACTGATAGTCAGAGAAGCGCTCTCTCTCTCTCTCTCTGTCTCTCTCTCTCTCTCTCTGTCTGTCTGCTCTCTCTGTCTATCTGTCTCTCTGTCTGTCTCTGTCGGTCTCTGTCTGTCTGTCTGTTGTCTGTCTGTCTCCTCTCTCTCTCTCTCTGTTTCTTCTGGTCTCTGTCTCTGTCTGCGTGCCTGTCTGTCTGTGTGTCTGTGTGTGTGTGTGTGACCGTTAAGAAGGGGAGTGATGGACCAACGGCTCCCCCATCCACCTCCTGTTGGAATCCAGAGTAAGAGTGAGATGAAATCACGGATGTAAAATCTGAAATGGAATCCTGTTGGTCAAAGGCAAATCGAATCTCTCCATCGTTATACTTTACTTCCCAAGCCTACTACTGTAAAAACCTCCATGTCTCGGACCTCTTTTTTTGTCCGGAACTGTCTTTTATCTTTCCTGTCCTCCCACCTCTCTATCCCCATTCTCTCTCTCTCTCTCTCTCTCTCTCTCTCTCTCTCTCTCTCTCTCTCTCTCTCTCTCTCTGTCTCTCTAATCCCCCACTGTAAAAGCTCCATGTCTCGGACCTCTTTTTTGTCCGTAACTGTCTTTTATCCTTCCTGTCCTCTCTCTCTCTCTCTCTCTCTCTCTCTCTCTCTCTCTCTCTCTCTCTCTCTCTCTCTCTCTTCCCCTACGCCTTCCTCATTCTACCAGCTGTCTAGCAAAGAGCTGAAGAGAAGAAAAACAAGATGCAATTCATATAAACGTACTTCCAGCTTATCTTGAATACGCGTGAGATATTCCATAAAGAGAAAAAAAAAAAACGTTTTGGGCCGTTATAGCCGTTGGTAACGGCTATTCCGGTAAACATCGGTCATCATCTGTAACCAATAATGAATATACCTACAAATTTTCAGAAAGATCGGCCAAGTCCTTTCTGAGATTTTCCATAAAGAAGAAAGCCCGTTATGGGCCGTTATAGCCGTTAGTAACAGATACAACGGCAAAATAAAACATTGGGCATCATCCGTGACCCATAATGAACATACCTACAAATTTTCAGAAAGATCGGCCAAGTACTTTCTGAAATATTCTATACAGAAAAAAAAAATTATGGGCCGTTATAGCCATTAGTAAAGGATATAACGGTAAAAAGAAAATATCGAGCATCTAGGACCCTTGATGAACATACCTAGAAATTCTCAGAAAGATCGGCCAAGTACTTTCTGAGACATTCCACAAAGAAGAAGAACCGTTATGAGCCGTTATAGCTTCTAGTAATGGAGATAACGGGCATCATCCGTGACCCATAATGAACATACCTACACATTTTCAGAAAATTCGGCCCAGTAGTTTTGTCCTGAGCGAGTGGAGCACACTTTGACCACGGACAGACAGACACACAGACAGCATTTCTTCGTTCCCATTGTAAAGCACTCCCTGTTCTATAAGAGCTGGGAGTACAAAAAACAATAACTGCCCGTCACGCAGTGTGGCAAATCCATGCAGACGTTGCTGGACATTAAGGAGGCTTGACGCACAAAAACTATAATCCGTATGGCCACTAAAAACACCCTCAGCTTCTGCTCACCTTTCCATCATGATCCACCGCCCCAGCCATAGAGAGAGGACGTAAAGATAAAGAGCTGTCCGTGTCCAGAAGGGAACTCGGCCAGTCCGTCACGAGGCTGAGGAAGGTTTGAAGGGTCAGCGACAGCTGCAGAAGGGGGTGGCACGGAGAGGGAGGGCTGGAGAGAAAGGGTGGGGGAGGGGGCGGGTATGGTGGAAGTTTGGAAAGAGAAAGAGGGAGAGCAGTTGGGATGAGAGGGAGGGGGGGGGGGAGAGGTTGTCGAAGCTTTATAAATGATGACATTGATGAAATTAAAGAAAGGAAGTTCGCTGTGACGCTGTGTTTTTCTATCCGCTCGAATATTCCCTCTTCAACCATGATGTCTTCCCTGTAAGGTCTATCCCATCAAAACATGCAACACCCGGGCCCAATCTGTTGCCGGGCGACAGATTGGTCCTGGTGTTGGAGACCAATCTGTCGCCAAGGCGACAGATTGTCGATAACAGACGTTTCTGTTTCAGCTTAATCCTGCTCACAAATGAGAGTGCCGCTGGCTCGATGGAGAGACTAGAATCGAACTGTCAAAGTTCATCCCACTTTTCTGGTACGTTCTGTGAAAACGTTGCGTCACGTGTCTGAATCACCCCGCGCTCTCACACACAGACACAGACCACGCGCGCGCGCGCGCGCGCGCGCACACACACACACACACACACAGTGTGTAAAATGTGTTGGGGCTCGTCTCTCTCTCTCTCTCTCTCTCTCTCTCTCTCTCTCTCCTCTCTCTCTCTCTCTGTGTGTGTTGTGTGTGTGTGTGTGTGTAATAAAGAGAGGAGCAGGATCATCAGC
>JADBJO010004777.1:64685-67185 GCA_016801955.1 Conus betulinus | reverse complement strand
ATCCAGCCTGTACCCATGGTCAACACAGCGCAGGCCTCCAAGGGTGGTACAGGACTGCTCTAAAGGCAGGTGAAGACAGTGCTTCTCCGGGTCCTCCCCAGCACCTTCGGGTGTTTCTCTCCCCCCCCCCCCCCCCACCCCCCCCCCTCCCCCATTTCCTCATCTCAAGCTCTCCTTCCCCTCTTTCTCATTCATCGTAGGAGAAGCAACAGTCCAGCAACACTAACCCACCGTCTATTACGCTGGAAGAGCGGAAAGAATCATCACTCACTATCACTCCGGGGGGCGAGAGACCCCCACACGGCCGGATGTTGCCGGACATTAGCTGGACTCCAGACAGTCATCGATAAGGCCACACAGACTACAGCACCTGAACTGGAGAGATGAAGAAGAAGTCCCCACCTAATCTATCGGGAAGGTGGAGAATGGATCAGTCCGGAGATGATCGACGGTGAGGGTTAACGAGTGCACTGGGATAGGGAAGAAGGGGACTGTGAGTCCATGTGGTGAAAAGGGAACCACAGTTCATCGCTTTTTCTCCTGAATCTTCCAAAAGTAGATTTGGACTGAAGAGGGGGCGTTGCTCAGGTTCACAGACAAACACACATTTCCTTCCCCTTTCCCCTTTCTAATCCTATCTCTTTTTTTTTCCCCAAGGTCTTGCTTTTTGCAAATACAGAAGGTCTTTGAAACGAAAAAGGAAAGAAAGGATCGAAGTCTCGTTTGGCATCTCTCTCTCTCTCTCTCTCTCTCTCTCTCTCTCTCTCTCTCTCTCTCTCTCTCTCTCAAAAACACGCACATATATATTAGATAGACAACGACCCTCTGTTTGTCAGTACATATTTCTTTCTGCTATTTTATTAGCCATTCCCTCCCCCTTCCCCTATCCACTCTGGGTCATCATTATCACTGGGTGTGTAGAGTGCTTGGAATGGATGTGTGTGACAGGTGGGTGTTTGGTTAATGGTGGGGTGTGGAGGGTGGTTTTTGTGTTTGAAATGCTTTTTTTTTTTTCATTTTTGAGGGCAAGATGCAAACAAGCCTGCCATGTGCTTATTCTTTTCCCTCATTAAACAAATTTCGTTCTCTCTCTCTCTCTCTCACGCACGCACACACACACACACACACACACACACACACACACACACACACACACACACACACATTGCTACCCCCCCCCCCCCCCTTTGTAAAGAGGGGAAAGGATGAAGAGCACCCCTAATCCAGCAGGAAGATAAGGAATAGAATTTGGCCGGTCAGTCACGAGATCGTGGAGGGTGTAACGGGTCATTGATAGCTGGAGAGTCTTATGCCTTCCCTTGGTAAAAAAAAAAGGGACATCATCCTCTCCTCTTCTTTTCTGAAGCAAAGACGGATTAGTAAAAAGGTAGAGCGAGGGGGGTGGCGATCTTAAGCCCACCCTCACTAAATCACCTTCCCTTCTTGCCTGTCTCGTTCCTGTACTTTTTGTTCTTAATTTGGATACACGAACGAGTTTTTAAGACAGAAAAGAAAGGAAAAGGAAGGTTGGATGTGATTGTTCTGCAAGGCTGGAGAAGGAAGAAGATGTTGAACTCCATTCCTCCTCCCCCCTCCCCCCCCCCCCCTCCCCCCCCCCCCCCCCCTCTGTCTTCACCATCTTCTTCCCCCTCCAGCCATTTCCTCTGCCCCCTTGTCCTCTCCATGAAGCCGAAGACGGTCATGGCCACAGCATTTGAAAGGAACTGTCAGCCCCAGTACTTAATGAATGACGACTCTAGGTCTCTGGGCCATGCGTGTATCCTTACTGTAACGTTTGTCCCAGAGCAGATCGTTCCCTCGAGAGACCCTACAACATAGGGAGACAGGAACTAGCCGGTATAACTCCATCCTCGGCGAATAGCTGGCTACCGCCACAGGCGTCTGAATGTCTCTCTCACACAAACACACACACACACACACACACACACACACACACACACACGCACGCACGCACGCACACACAACACACACACACACACGCGCGCACACACGCGCACACACACACACACACACACAACACACACACACACACCCACGCACACACACACACACTATGATCATATTTCCATAATGTAATTGGAGACAGAAAGATGGAGAGAAATGTGCTAGCTTTTTTTGTGAAAATGTCTGTCTGTCTGTGCGTCCGTGCGTGCGTGTGTATGTATGTCTGTCTGTCTGTGCGTGTGCGCGCGCGTCTGCATGATCGCGCGAGGGAGGGAGGAAAATCGATAGCTCCCCGCCAACTCCAATCAGAGTTTGAACAGGAGAGTGAGACAGAGATCGCGGAAACACGGAAAACACCCTGATCTACAAAAACCAATATCCCCACTGATCTACAAAAAGCCTGCCCGTGTCACCATCTGTCTTCGCCTTCTCTTGGTCTTCCAAAGCCTGCCCGTGTCACCTCTATCTGTCTTCGCCTTCCCTTGGTCTCCATCCAAGCCTGCATTCAAGCCTGCACGTATCACCTCTCTGTCTT
>JADBJO010004777.1:57185-59685 GCA_016801955.1 Conus betulinus | reverse complement strand
AAAAAACGATCGCTCCTAATCACATGAGGCATGAAATCAACACAGTTACCGCTGGACGTTAGGAGGACTCCAGACAATCGTCGATAAGACCACAACAACACACTGTGGGGGTTGATTCCCACCCATACGGAGGGGGAGAAGACCAGGAGCACCCCTGATCCAGTGGGAAGGTGGAGAATAGGACTCCTGCTGATCAGTCATTAGATCGACGACGCTAAGGGTTTGGAAGGGATCACCAAGATCAGGAGAGCACAGCTTGCTCTTTGGAGAACCAAAGAAGACTCGGTCACTGCTGCTCTTCTTTTTTCATCTCCAAAGCGGGGATGAACTGAGGGACGTGATGGTGAGGAGCGTTACACAAGTTCTGATTCATCTTTCCCACCGAGTCCTGTGGTTAAAGGTGTGTGTGTGTGTGTGTGTGTGTGTGAGAGAGAGAGAGAGAGAGAGAGAGAGAGAGAGAGAGAGAGAGAGTCTGTGTCTGTCTGTGTGTATGGCTGTGTTTGTGTGTTCCCGGCTGTTAAGCTCTCCCCTTCCTTTCCTTCTCTGTGTGAGTGTGTGCATAATGCATGTATGCATATGTGTGTCTTTGTGTAGAGAGAAAAAATAAAAAACAAAAAGGTGGGGAAGGAAGAGGAAAAAAAAAAGTGTCGGACGTATTTGTTGTTTTAGGCAGATGAAGAAAATGTTACCCACATCTTACCCCCCGCCGCCCCTCTCCTCTCTCTCTCTCTCTCTCTCTCTCTCTCTCTCTCTCTCTAACCCCCCCCCCACACACACGCACGCACACACACACACACACACATACATACACACACACGCACGCGCACACACACACACACACACATACATACACACACGCGCGCGCGCGCGCACGCACGCACGCACACACACACACACACATCTCCCTTCTTCATTGTAGAAAGCATAGTGCAACAGTCTCAGCAAGTCTGTCAAGAAAGGGATAAAGGAAAGAACCATCACTCCCTATCACACGAGGGGAGGAACCCCACAGGGGTATTGCAGGACATTCGAGGAACACCAGACAGTCATCGATAAGGCCACAACAATACTCTGCGGGGCTGATTCGCACCCCTGACGAAGGAAGAAGATGAGACCACCCTTGATCCCTTCGGAAGCTGCAGAGTAAAATTCGACCGATCAGTCCCGAGATCGCCAACGTTAAGGGTTGGAGAGGGTAATCGAGAGCCGGGAAAGAGTGCTGGTCCCTGTGGTGAAAAGGGGACATAACTCACAGCTCCGTTTACTTTTCTCTTTCAAGGCGGAGACTTGGCCGTGAGGCGCATTACAAAGGATGTGGATTCCCTTTTCCTGTTCTAGTCCTGTTGCCTTTTTTTTTTTTTTTTTTAATGAATTACGGGTTTGCGGAAGAGAGTTTAACAATGAAAAAGATAAAAGTGGTTGTTATGTAAGGTTGAAAAAGAAAAGACGTTATCCAACCCACCTCAAATCCTTTCCAGTCTCGCTCAATGATCATTTAACGTTATATAAGTGTGCAAAGGTCAACCTCCGCACACCCAGTTGCCATTTGTTTTTTTTTTACTGTTTTAAAACCTTAAGATAAGTAGAAAGTGACTGTGTAGCCGCTCTCACTATTTTGCAGTCTAGCAGTATTTGCATTCCCTATACTTTTTGCTTGTTTAACCCCCCAGTCCTCGTTCCGAAACCAGGTCTGTCCATCTCTCTCTCTCTCTCTCTCTCTCTCTCTCTCTCTCGCACACGCACACACACACACACACACACACACACACACACACACACACACACACACACACACACACACACACACACACATATATATATAAAGCAGGATCCAACAGGGCCTTCGTCCTATCAAGAATTGTAGAGAGGGAAAATCTGTCGCTGCCACAACATCAACACGAGTACGGCTGAACGTTAGGAGGACTCCGCTCATCGAAAGACCCAAACCAGTACACTATGGGGTTGATCCCCATCCGTGAAGATGAGAGAAGATGAGAAACACCCCCTAAATCCAATTGGAAGGTTGTGAATAGAATTCGGCCAGTCCGTCACAAGATCGACGACGTTGAGGTTGGCGTCACCAGAGAGCTGGTGAAGGGTCTTTTCCCTTTGCTTTAAAAGGGACATAATTCACCACACCTCTTTTCTCCTTCTAAAGTAGATACTGACTGGAAGTGAGGCGTGTGCCGGCGTTACAAAGGTTCTGTTTTTTGTTGTTTTATTTTGGTTTGGTTTGGTTTGGTTTGGGTTTTTTTTCCGTTCAATCCCTTGCTGAAACTTTTTTTTTTTTGTAACCAAAAGGTATTTTCCAGAAGAAAATCCTAAAGAACGAGAAAAAAGTCTTAAAGTGTATGTGACTGATAAAAGATGTTAAACACATTTCCACATTCCCTGCTTCCTGTCCCCCTGTGAGTGGAACAGCAATAATCTCCCACCTCTGTTCACAAAACACACACACTGGGGTCGTTGGGGGGACGTGATGAGGCAGCCGCCGTTTCTC
>JADBJO010004777.1:49685-52185 GCA_016801955.1 Conus betulinus | reverse complement strand
TGGGTGTGTGTGTCTGTGTGGGTGTCTCTCTCTCTCTTCTCTCTCTTCGTACTCTCTCTCTCTCCTCTCTCCTCTCCCTCTCTCTCTCTCTCTCAAAGACTTTTGTAGTCTCTACTCTTTCTCATAGTCTCTCCTTTGTCTCTCTCTCTGAGGGAATCTGTCTCTCTCCATTCCTGTCTGTCTCTGTCTGTCTGTCCTTTGGGCTCTGTCTTGTTCTAGGTCGTCTCTCTCTCTCTCTCTCTCTCTCTCTCTCTCTCTCTCTCTCTCTTTCTTTTGTATGTCTACTGTTTTTCATAGTTTCATTTTGTCTGTCTGAGGAATTCTGTACTCTGCATCTGAATGAACCCCTCTTCAATCCTCTCCTGTTTGGGCCTTAAACTGAAAAGTATTCTTAGTTCTTACTACTCTCCTCCTCTCTCCATCTCTCTCCTCTCTCTGCTCTCTCTCTCTCTCTCTCTCTCTCAGTCTTTCTTCTTCTTCGTCTTCTTCTCCTCAACACTGGGGTGGACCCTGTGGACTGTTGTCTGTGTGTGGTGCTTTCTGTCTGTCGTCTGTCTGTGAAAATAAGACTCTTCTTTCTAGCCTTCTCTCTCTCTCCTCGCTCTCCTCTCTCTCTCTCTAAGAGTCGCTCTGTCCTCTGGGCTCCTTCTCTTGCGCCGAAGGGTACATTCTTTCGTCTCTTCTCTTCTTCTTCTTCTGGCGTCTCTTCTTCTTCAACCCCTCCACTCTGCCTGTCTTCTGTTTTCTTGACACATCTGGCGGACAGTCCAGAAGAACATTCCGGCGCTGGGGGGACTGTGGGGGACTGTTTCTCCTCAGGGGTGGTGCGCTAAAAACTCGTCCGCTGTGAAAATAAGACCTTTCCGTCTAGCAGAAGGGTAACATTAAGGCGGTAAGAGCCGCACTGTCCTCTGGGCATTCTGCTGCTCCTGCTCATTCTTCTTCTTCTTCTTCTTTTTTCTTCTTCTTCTTCTTCTTCTTCTTCTTCTTCTCTTTACTTCTTCTTCTTCTTCTTCTTCTTCGTCTTCTTCGTCTTCTTCTTCTTCTTCTTCTTCTTCTTCTTCTTCTTCTTCTTTCTACTACTATACTTCTTCTTCTTTTTCTTCTTCTTCTTCTTCTACTACTACTACTTCTTTTTCTTCTTCTTCTCTCCTCCCTCCTTCCACCTCTTCCTTCTTCTTCTTCTTCTTGCTCCTCCTCCTTCTCCCTTCCTCCTCTTCCTCTCCTCCTCCCTCCTTCTCTTCCTCCTCCTCCTCTTCTTGCTCTTCTTCTTCCTCTTCTTTCTTCTGCCATTATTGTCCTTTATGACCGACTATGAACATGTTCACTACACCGTAATCACATTCATGTTTTTGAAAAGAAAGCTTGCTCTATAGTAGTAGTCCTTCGTGTTTTCATTACGCTTACCCACACTGACACAACTTACACTGCGAGACAGAAACCAGCCGGTCGATGTCTTTCTATTGTTGTTGTTGTTGCTGGGGGTTTTTTGTTTGTTTTTTTTATAATCGACATATGCATTTTTGTGCTGGATATGTGTTTACTCACGAACACCTTCAAGGTATTAAGAAGTTTGTTCTTTTTTTCGTGTATTGACCCAAAAGATGGGAAATATACCAGGCACTGTGACGGTTCGAACCCCAAACTTAATGCTGATTGACACAAAGCGGTCGGTGCGACATAAAATATCACTGTGACCTTGACATTTGATGGAGGTCTCGTGGTGAGGGGTTTGAGAGGCGCAAACGTTGGGCATCGCCTTCATCGTTTTGGTCAAAGTGTGGGAGAAATCTGTTCAAGTTTTGCATTTATTTTGTATGTCGATGGGTGAGAAAAGCTAACACTACATTCCCTGCTATTACATTTTATATATCTTGTCAAACCGTTATAAATCTTCCAACAGTGCTTACTTAAATTCGTACATCTGTTGTATCTTGATTAACTCTTTTCTCGGCCATTATTCTTTTTCTCGGCCATTATTTTGTTATGTTATCGGTGACGGTTTTTCATATTAGATTTCTTTGTCAAGTGGTAGAACTTTATGGTTTACGACGAGGAAAAAACATTGTGCACTATATCTTTCGAAAAATACCACCAACTTTTATGATCATTTAGAAGGCAGTAAATGTAAGCTGAATTTGCAAAGGCGAAAACTGGAAAACAGGAGAGGATATGAACTTGATCAGTCAGTCGCATTTCATAAATGTTCCAGAGAAGGTGTGTGTGGGCAGCTCCATTTGTCTTTTGTTCCCAGTCGGGTTTATAGGGCACACTTATGAATCTACTGCGCTCTCTGTCTCTGTCTCTCTGTCTGTCTGTCAGTCTGTCTCTCTCTCTGTCTCTCTCTCTCTCTCTCTCTCTCTCTCTCTCTCTCTATATCTCTCTCTCTGATCCATATATATATATATAGAAGGCATATATATATATATATATATGTGTGTGTGTGTGGATGTGTCTATCAATGTGTGTGTGTGTGTGTGTGTGTGTGTGTGTGTGTGTG
>JADBJO010004777.1:37185-44685 GCA_016801955.1 Conus betulinus | reverse complement strand
AGCAGCATCTACTTCTTCTCTTTCTGATCTTCCTCCTCCTCCTCCTCCTCCTCCTCCTCATCATCATCATTTCGCTTCTTCTTCTTCGTTCTCTTTTTCACGAGGTTGTTCTTCGTTCTTTGTTCACAATTTTAATGACGTTCTCGTTTTTGGTCGACTCTTTTGTCAAATTTGTATTATTTTTTCTTTCCGCTGGCGTATAGATTCTTTGTAGCACAATGTTAAAATTTTTTTTTTTAAATTGATGACGTCTCGTTTTCTAACGAGACTGCCCAGAGAAGAGTAATTTATTTGTTCATCGTTCACATTTTTTGACTACCAGTGCGTTATTTCAATTGTTTCTGCTTCTCTGATGTTCATTGAACTTTTACTATTATCCAGTCCCTTTGTAATACACAAAATTAGTTTATCCAACTTGAGCAAAGTTTTTTTTCAACAACAACAACAAGCAGAATCTGATATATCTAATTTTCAATCCGATCTCTTGTTTTGATACCCTCCCTTACACTGTTTGATAGGACTGAAACAAGTACATGAACAGATTTTCCCGTGGTTCCCATGTTTTCAAATGGCAAACCTATTATCAATTCGGAAACGAGGAATTTGGGCATGCAAAAATATTGCTTGCATTCTAGGTCTTCTGGCAAGGTATTTTTTTTTTTTCTCGAAATGTTAGTTAATTCGAAGGAAAGTGTGTTATCTAATAGATGCCTTTTAGACGTTCTTGCTTCATCAGACGCACATGAATCGTATATGTCGTGATCCTGAGGTTACGGGTTCGAATTTCGGTACAGGGGGATTTTTTCCTCGGAGTTAACATTGGTTTCTGACTCCATTCCCCATACAGTCCTTCGAATGAGACTATAAACCGAGGTTCCGTGTGTGAACGCACGCATAACATCTTGCACACACGTCAAATCCCATCACCAGCTTTCGGAAGAGAAGGCCAGTTTGGCCGTTGGTATGGATGACACGTTACTCATAACATGCGCCCTGCGTGAGAGATTGAAAGAATGGAGGAAGTAAGGAAATTGAGTGAAACGATATTGACTGGATGACACGGGAAACGATCTTAGAGCTTGGTCTCTCGCCGAGAATAGGCGCTATATAAGTATTCATTATTATTATTATTAAAAGTGGGATTCAAAAAAATCTTTTATACTGATGAAGTGAATTGACCAGTCGCATGTGTATATTTGGGACAAGAACTTGACAACAGACCACAGAGTGAGTTACTTTCCATCATTCAAAAGGTAGAAACCAAAAAAAAAAAAAAAAGGGGGGGGGGGGGGGGTATCCAACGGTATCCATGTAAGAGACTGCACTAAAAGAGATGCTAATAACACACAGCAGTTTGTCGATTTTTTTTTTTTTTGTAATACAGTGCTTGAGGCTGCACGCGCATATGCTCGCGTGTGTATACGTGCTTACGCATGCATGCTTTGGGTTGTTTGTTTGGAATGGCTGTTCAGAGGATGTCTAGGTCTGTATTGATTAATGACGATTATGATGATGATACCAATGATAATAATAATAATGATAATAGTAATAATAATATTAATGACGATGATGATAATACATTTATGAGTGAACATTATAACTCATAATTAAAGTTGATAATTAAAGAAAAAAGCGCAGACAAAATGGAAAAGAGGAAAGACATACGCACACCTGTCAATCAGTCAGGAGAGGAACAATTCACCACTCCCCACACTCCCACTCCACCACAGCAGGTGGTACACACACACACACCACCTGTGCTACCAGGCATTCCCATCCCCACCACAACCTCCCGACCCACACAAACACGCATTCCCATGGATTGTGGAGCCGGAATAGCTCAGTTGGTAGAGCGCCGGTCTCGTGATCCTGAGGTTGCGGGTTCGAATCTCCGCCGGGCCGTTTCGGTACAGGGGGATTTTCCCCTCGCAGTTAACATTGGTTCTGACTCCATTTCCCATACAGCCCTTCGAATAAGATTATAAACCGAGGTTCGTGTGTGAACGCACGCACATCTTGCACACACGTCAAATCCCATCACCAACTTTCGGACGAGTAGGCCAGTTTGGCCGTTGGTATGGATGACAACATTACACATAGCATGCACCCTACGTGAGAAATGGAAAGAATGAAGGAAGTAAGGAAATTGAGTGAACGATATGGAACGATATTGACTGGATGACACGGGAAACGACTGAATGAAGCGCTAGCTGGCAGCTCTTCAGTCGGCACTACCCAGGTGGGCAGCCCTTTTGTGTAAACGAGCGTGGATTGTAAAGCGCTTAGAGCTTGGTGTCGAGCCGAGAATAGGTGCATATGGATTGTCCACGCATGCATGTGTTTATAAGTATGCATACCTGGATTGTGGAGATGGTGTTTGGAGAGTATACATTATACTTTACATGTTATGTCACAAATGTTATTATCATGTACCTGGGGTGTGGATGTAAAGATTGTGGGATTGGAAAATTGGGGGAGGGGGGTGCTGAGAGAAAAGGATGGAGGAGAGTTTGGGGCAGAGGAAAGCGTGTGCAAAGAGCTGGAATGATTCGATTTTTAAAGAAAATGTCAGATATGGGAGTTGAGTCATCAGGGACTGTGGTGCCAAGGCAAGAGATGATCCTTGATTCCATGACTTTTCTTTCTGGAGCTAAGGAATGGTTTTGCCAAACAGCAGTGACGGAGATACGGGTCTGGTTGTGGCAGTCAGCATTGAAATGAATCACCACTGGTGTTGGGAGAGACGACTGGGTGGCTCTGAGGTGCTCCACAAAGCGTTCGTTGAGGGTACGATATGTCCTCCCCAGCGCACAACTTTGAGCAGGGGCTGTATCTTAGTAATACACCAAGATTCTGGACGCACTGCGCTATCAATTTGATCAGTCATGACTGTAGAGAAATGTTCAAAATCACTCAGAATATATTACAGCCAGAAGCAAATACTACCACTGCAGAACCAATGACTGGATTCCACAAAGGCAGAAGTGCTATCGAACAGATTTTTAACTCTTTGGAAAAAACATCTCCACTACAGGAAAGAGTTCAACCACGTCTTCACAGATTTGAACACGGCATTTCACAGAGCCTGGACGTAGGGCTGATGAGCCATTGTGAAGAAGGCTGACATGGGGCAACAGCTAGTGATAAAACAACACCATCCAGAAGCTTCTGCAAAGCGACCAGCGCAATGCTTACACACGGCGCTTATTGGAGAGTGATTCCGTGCTTCGGCTGGAGTTGGTCAGGGCTTTTTCTTCTTGCATCATGACTGAGGCACCCGAAGATCGTGTCAGCGTACTCAGCATTGAAGGAAGAACCATTCTATACCTTCGCCTTGTACATGACACCGATGGCCTGGCAGACACTGGGCAAGAACTTGCCAAACTTGTTGAAAGGCCGAATGAAGCATCAGTAAGATATGGCATGAGAAGACAAATGGATGGTCAGCCACAACACCGCCGTCAATACTAACGTAAGTTCTCAAGGACAGACGCCAAAAAACGGCTCAACAGTTCAGTTACCTGGGACCGTCATTCGCAACAAGAGATCCAAACCCAGAAATTCTCTTGAGGGCTGAGAAAAAAAAAAGAAAGGAAAGAAAAAAAACAGTATCGGCAATGTCCAAATTAGTATCTGTGTGGAATGAAATAACTTCTCCACGAAACACAAAATCAGACTTCTGCGTGTTCTGGCATATTCCATGTTTTATCGTCCTGTACGCACAGAAGACATGCACCCTCATATTGGACCTGGAGAGAAGAAATCCAAGCCATGAAAATGATGACGTGGCCGAAAAGTACTTAACATCAGATATCCTGATTATAGCACCGAGGACTTGGTGTGTTGAACCATTAAGCAGCGCATCGGACCATCTGAAGATCTACTGTCATCAGCAAATAAAAGAAGACGATGTCAGTATGGCCAGGTAACGCCAACCAGTGGCCTTTGTAAAACAGTTACCCAGGGAACAGTTGAAGGAGGGTGACTGAGGAGAAGACAGACAAAAAAAACGGCGGATTGACCGCTTTGCAAAACGGACGATAGAAACATTTTCCAAGCCACGAAGCTATGGAAGAAGGAAGAAATGTAATCCAAAATTACCTATGCATTGATTTATGTGATGTCTGTTTATTTATTTACTTATCTTAATACCAACTTCCTGTTTGTTCCTTTGCTTTGTTTTTTGTCGCGGCCTTTCATACTTTATTGTGGCTCTATCTCATATGTACGCATTATGAAGTCCCTGTTTTGAAGAAATGAGCCCTCTCAAAAATGAAAAAAAAAAGAAAGAAAACTAGAAGGGCGCTTAGGATAATGCCGACTTCTGCCACATAATACTTTTTGTCAATCGAAGCTTTTTAGTAACACACATAATTCAGGTTAAAAAATAACACATTAATCTTCCTATAGATAATCCAGGATCCGTTTTATTTTTATCCGGATTCGCACCTCGGATCAGCCCCAAATTTAATGCATCTGTCCTTTTAGCTACATTCCATATTTTCACACGCTTCGCTAAAATCGGTTCAGTCGTTTCTGCGTTATGTCGTACCCCAAAAACAAACAAACGCGGGTAAAAACATGGCTCCCAGGGAAAGAGATGAGAACATTACGCTGAACCCGTGCACGCTGTGGCTGATTTAGATTAACGCGAGGCGTCTTTCCGTCCACGCTCCCAGCTCCCCTATTTGACCTACCAGAGACTGCGTGCTGTGTGACCATCTAATAATCTGATGGACATCCGGTCAGCCAACGGAGATTTCCAACCGTTTCCTGCCCTTTATCCTCCTCTCCCTAGCCCCCCCCCCCCCCCACCCCCCCCCCCCCTTTTTTTAGTTTCTGTACTTTTTTTTCAAACTTTTCCATGTTTTTAATCGGTATATGTATATACATACATGTTTTTTTTTTTTTTCTGATGTTTTTTCTTTACGTTTTGCATTTGTTCCTACTCTGTTCAGTTTTGGCCTGCTTTTCTTACTTACTTCAGCATTCTGCTACTTTTCTTATCTTTTACGGGGATAGCTTATGTGAGGTGAAGAGATGCATACAATGAATATAGACAACAGCAGCAACTCTTGCTTATGTTCTGCGTACAGGTACACCACACCAAAATGATGCTGTTAACGGCACCTATTCATCTAGCACACACGTAGACAGGGGAGCACACGAACATATAAGGGAATCAACCTAAAAAGAAAGTATCAGGCTTTCCCCCCATACATCCGCAGTACTGAGATCTGAAAAACGATGCGACAACTGGAGAGATGTACAAACACAAGTTAGTATACACTCCATATTGTTGTCGGCTTTTGATCTTGACCATTCTCACACATGACACATACAAGAGCAAAAACTCATACATGTAAACGCGGATAGAACCGATATGGGAGAGAATCTCTGTGACACGGGAAGTCAACAATACACAAGGAAGGGAAAACTTTTCGTTGGCATTGTAGAAAAAAGTATAAGCAGCATTAGTTTGGGATTGGATGCACCTAACGCTTTATCATGGAAACGACAGATGTTTTTCGTTTAACACTTTCATATCAGGTTGTAACTTGTCCAGTGCTTCCCATTTTCTGACATGTTCTTCTTTTTAGACTTCTATTCGTATCCTACCCTTTTTTCTATTTTTTTTCTGTTCATGCAGTTTTTTTTTCTCTGTTTGATATCATCTTTGCGTTACCCTCCCCCCCCCCCCCCCCCCCCCCCCCCCCCCCTTTTCCATACATTTTCGCCCTTTGTTCTAAATCGTGCTCATTTCTCTGTTGAATGTCATCTTTGAGTTACTTTTCCTCCCTTCCATACATTTCCGGCCTCTGTTTTGTTCTAAACCGTGCTCATCTTTTGCTAACCTTTCACACGTTTTTTTCAAACCCAATTTAAATTTTGTTCTACAGTTACTACTTGCGCCATTTTTTTCCCAACTTTTCCCATCTTTCTCAACTA
Source organism: Conus betulinus (assembly GCA_016801955.1). Lineage (NCBI taxonomy): Eukaryota > Metazoa > Mollusca > Gastropoda > Neogastropoda > Conidae > Conus > Conus betulinus. Next base: position 38,736 of record JADBJO010004777.1, on the reverse strand, counting down.
CTTCTTAATGTATCCGGCTTGTGTTACATTTCCCCTGCTTGTACCTATTCTGATTTTCTCCCTTATTTTTTTTTTGCTTTTTCTGACCATTTTCTCTTTATTCTTGCTGTGTCCATTTGTTCGTATTATTCTGATGGTCCACTGTCCGTTTGTTCATATCATTCTGTTGGTCCACTGTCCGTTTGTTCATATTATTCTGTTGTTCCACGTTCTTCAATGTTAGTAACATTTCCTCACTTTTTCCTGTGCTTTCCTTCATGTTATTATCTTTCTGCATTGTCTTTCCTTTTCCTACTCTCTGCTTGCTGTATTATCATCATCATCATCATTATTATCATCATTATCTACTTAGTCCCGTGGTGATGCCGGAGTTTTAAGAAAGAAAAAAAAAAGAAAAGCTCACCTGGCTTCCAGACTTACTTACTTAGGCCTTGAGCCCCTGGAGGGGCATAGGCCATCCACAACCGCCCGCCATTGTCCACGGTCCCGGGCGATCCGCTCCAGCTCCCCCCAGGGGCAGCCGGTCTGCCTGGCGTCTGCCTCCAGGTCCCTTCTCCAGGAGTTCTTGGGCCGGCCTCTCTTTTTCTCTTCCCCTGAGGGTTCCAGGTCAGGGCCTGGCGAGTGATGTTGGTCGGTGGTTTCCTCAGGGTGTGTCCAATCCATCGCCATCTTCTTCTTCTGATCTCTTCTTCTGCTGGCACTTGGTTGGTTCTTTCCCAGAGATCTGTGTTGCTGATGGTAACTGGCCAGTGGATCTTCAGTATTCCGCGTAGGCAGGAATTTATGAACGTTTGCACTTTCTTGATAGTGGTCTTTGTTGTTCGCCACGTCTCTGCCTTTCTTCCAGAAGTTCTGTAATAATACCCTCCTCTCACCCACTGTGACTCTGCCTCTCCCTTTCCTCTTCCCATCCTTTTCCTCTTCGTCAGCACGTCTTCCTCTCTCTTTCACTCCACTTTGTCCTTTCCCTCTTCCAGTCCTCCTCGTCATCAACATCGTCCTCCTCTTTCTCCCACCTCCTCCCTCTCTTCTTCCCATCCTTCTCCTCTTCATCAACATCGTCCTCCTCTTTCTCCACCTTCTCCCTCTCTTCTTCCCATCCTTCTCCTCTTCATCAACATCGTCCTCCTTTCTCCACCATCTCCCTCTCTTCTTCCCATCCTTCTCCTCTTCATCAACATCGTCCTCGTCTTTCTCCACCATCTCCCTCTCTTCTTCTTCCCATCCTTCTCCTCTTCATCAACATCGTCCTCCTCTTTCTCCACCATCTCCCTCTCTTCTTCCCATCCTTCTCCTCTTCATCAACATCGTCCTCCTCTTTCTCCACCTTCTCCCTTTCCTCGTCTATTTCCTCCACTGTCTCCTCATTTCGTTCGTTCTGTTTGCTTTCTGGCTTCAGACAGCTTTTTTTTTCTTCATATTTTGATCACTCATGCTTTTATTTACTCAAGTGGGAAACAAAATTTGATACCTTACCCCCATCAACTGTGTATTCATTTATTTTTTCTTTTGAAGAAGACTCCTTTTCTTTGAAAGCAATAAGGCTCTTTG
>JADBJO010004777.1:27185-32185 GCA_016801955.1 Conus betulinus | reverse complement strand
TGTTGTAGTCTATTTTTTTATCTTTGAGTTTCCAAATATATTTACTCAATTCTGTTTGATTTTTGTATCTTTCTTTGTTAAATGACTGTTTATGATTTGCATATCTAGTTTTAAAACTGGTTTTCAGTGTGATACCTATATATGTTTTTCTCAGTGTTCTCTGATTTTACAGTGGCTTGGTATACAATATTGCTGTGGAGGCATTTATTGTTTAGAGGGCACTGTTGTTTTCTTGGTACAGTTGCAAGATTTCCTTTCTTCACCCTCGTTTGTCTCTGCACTGCTTTTTTCGTTTTGTTGGTTGAATCAATGATGTTTTTGAGATTCGGCATACATGAGTATGATAATTTGATGTTGTGCCTGTTAAATATCTTAAACAGCTTTGTGCTCTTTTGGGAAAGAAGATGTCAGAATTTTAAAGAATTCTTTCCCAACGTTTGTTTTAACTCTTCCATCGTATGGGGGGTTGTACCATATGATTTTCCTTTTCCTGTTCTTCTTGTGTCTGCTCATATCATTTCCTGGGTCATAGTGTAATTTGTAGTTGTAGCCACTTTGGTGTAACGCTTCTTGGTATTCAGCTGCAGTGTTGTTAAATACTGTTTCATTACATGACAGATTAGATAATCTCTTGTTTATGCCTCTAGGTATCGTTTTGAGTATGGAAGGTGGTGATACTTTTTTGATATTTACATAGACAGGTGTGTCATTTGGTTTTTTTATGTATGGTTTAAATGTATGTTGGTTTGAGGTCTAACGTGATGTCTAAATAATTCACTATCTTTTTGTTAGCTTCTGTGGTGATTTTTTTCAAATTTTGGTCGTGGAAGATTTTGCACAATTCTTTTTTCTTATTTTCAATGTTTCTAGGGCTATCACTCAGTGCAAAAAACTGACAAAGTTACATATGACCACATTAGGAAAAAAGAAAAGGAGGTTTGTACAGCAAATGGACCTAAGTGATAGAGTAGAGACAACAGCAGAAAGAGAAGCTTTTATAACACTCAAAGACCATAAACCTAATTTTTTGAACAACCCAACTTGTAGAGATTGATAAACCCATCCAAATCCGAATAGGAAAAATCAGTAAAAGCATTTTAGAGAAAACCATAAAAAACATAAGAGAGAACACCGAATTCAACCTCTGGAAAAATACATATGAAGTTATACAATGGTTTAAAAACCTCAACAAGCAAGAAAACACAGTCTTTATAACATTTGATGTAGTAGATTTTTATCCATCTATAGATGAAGAGCTGCTCGCCAAAGCTATAAAAAATTTGCCAACAAATACACTGAAATATCAGGGTTAGAAATGGAAATCATTTTCCATACAAAGAAAAAACTTTACCCACAGCAAAAACGAGACTTGGACCAAGAACACCAGGAAAAGTTCAACTTTTGATGTCACTATGGGATCGTATGATGGTGCCGAAACCTGCGAACTTGTCGGACTATTCATGCTATCTAACATTCAAAATAAACTTGGAAAACAAATTGGACTGTACAGAGATGATGGCCTCGCTGCACTGAGTGATAGCCCTAGAAACATTGAAAATAAGAAAAAAATTGAATGTGCAAAATCTTCCACGACCAAAATTTAAAATCACCACAGAAGCTAACAAAAAGATAGTGAATTATTTAGACATCACGTTAGACCTCAACCAACATACATTTAAACCATACAAAAAACCAAATGACACACCTGTCTATGTAAATATCAAAAGTAATCACCCACCTTCCATACTCAAAACGATACCTAGAGGCATAAACAAGAGATTATCTAATCTGTCATGTAATGAAACAGTATTTAACAACACTGCAGCTGAATACCAAGAAGCGTTACACCAAAGTGGCTACAACTACAAATTACACTATGACCCAGGAAATGATATGAGCAGACACAAGAAGAACAGGAAAAGGAAAATCATATGGTACAACCCCCCATACGATGGAAGAGTTAAAACAAACGTTGGGAAAGAATTCTTTAAAATTCTGACATCTTCTTTCCCAAAAGAGCACAAGCTGTTTAAGATATTTAACAGGCACAACATCAAATTATCATACTCATGTATGCCGAATCTCAAAAACATCATTGATTCAACCAACAAAACGAAAAGAAAAGCAGTGCAGAGACAAACGAGGGTGAAGAAAGGAAATCTTGCAACTGTACCAAGAAACAACAGTGCCCTCTAAACAATAAATGCCTCCACAGCAATATTGTATACCAAGCCACTGTAAAATCAGAGAACACTGAAGAAACATATATAGGTATCACTGAAAACCAGTTTAAAACTAGATATGCAAATCATAAACAGTCATTTAACAAAGAAAGATACAAAAATCAAACAGAATTGAGTAAATATATTTGGAAACTCAAAGATAAAAAAATAGACTACAACATATCCTGGAAAATCTTAAAAAGAGCTGCATCATACAATAACATTTCAAAAAGATGTAATTTATGCAAATTGACATGACTGATCTCCAAACAGCCGTTGCTTCTTCTTTTTTTCTTTCAACGCGCAAGCTTTAAAAAGTAAAGTGATGCAAGAGTTGTTGTTGTTGTTTGTTGTTGTTTGTTGTTGCTGTTTTTAGGAAGATGATAGGGTCTGGGGTGGGGGTAAAGGAATGCATCATTGTGATTGTAATAGGTATGGCTGTAAAATAAATGAACAACTATTCTGCCCTCCCTTCGAGAAGAAAAAGTTCAGTTTTGTTTATATTTCTTAAACAAATGGCGATGTGTATTAAAGAAAAAGATAAGTGAATTTGAGAACCGTTCTCCATATTCATGTCTGAAGGGTTTTGATTCGCAAGTCTAAAATACGATGCGATGTGTAACAAGAGTTTTGAGCATGTATATATGTGCTCCGTTGTAATCGTTCATTTCTTTGCAATGATACAGTTCCAAAATGTCATAGCGGACGCCCTGTGATCATTTATATACATAACTAGATCAGTTATAAACAGACGTTAATTCATATCTATAATGCATCAAGTTTTGGTTCAGGTTAAGGCGAATCAGTGGCCTTAGATTACCTCGTAAAAGTATATATTATAAAGGACTTATTCGTGGTGAAAATTAGGTACTGATTTGAAATAACCTACATTTCTTTTTTTTACCAGTCACAGTGTACACTTGCTGATGTTTCAGTTTTGTTAAGTAGTAAAAAAATTTTTTTTCAAAAAATGAATAATAATAAAATTCAGTCTGTGAAATGGACCAATAATAATAATAATTATAATGCACGTTGTGTTTATGTCTGTCCACATTGGAACTTCTAGTTTGTTGTGATATGGTGGTTTGGCTGCGTCAAAACACTTCCCCATTACAAATAACAGTTGTACACTTCATAGGGAATACTATCTAAGCCCCTTCACAACGGGGTATGGCCTACACAAACGTACCATTTTCCTCCTCCTCTCTCTCTCTCTCTCTCTCTCGTCTCTCTCTCTCTCTTCCCCCCCCCCCCCCTCTCTCTCTCTCTCTCCTCCCCTCTCTCTCTCTCTTCTCTCTCCTCTCTCTCCCCTCTCTCTCTCTCTCTCCCACCCTCCTCTCTCTCTCTCTCTCCTCCCTCCCTCCCTCTCTCTCTCCTCCCTCCCTCCCCCCTCTCTCTCTCTCTCCTCTCCCTCTCTCTCTCTCTCTGTTTCTCAAGTGTTGTTTCACTCGGCTCTTTGACAACATAACTAACTGTTCAGCATTATATACTCACAGAAGAAATGATCCAATGGTAAGTGCCTTACTGCAGTGAGAGTTAGAGGCAGGTGCAGACCGGGTGGAGGGTAGGAGTATAACAGGCGTGTGGTGCCCAACCATCCAGTCCCCGTTTCCCACACTGTCCTCAGGCTTTTCTTCCCTTGCTTTTCTTTCTTTCTTTCTTTTCTTTCTTTCTTTCTCTCATTTCTTATTATTATGTCTTTTCATTTCTCTCTCTCTTTCCTTTACACGAAATCAGCCGAGGCGGCAGAACAAGATGAAGAAGGAGCCGATGGATATTCGTCCAGCATTTCCGGGTCATGTGACCTCTTTCCTGTCATGTGACCTCCTTCCTTCGCCTTCCACCCAAAAACTCACTTTTGTCATTTCGTTTTCTTTCGTTTTTTTTTATTCCCTCAATCTGGTTACACTGTCGCTACCATCAGCTAATTTCCTGTTGGTTTACTCATATTAAGAAGAGTAAAGACGGGTAGGAAATAAGTAGACGGTGGTTGGTAGAGGGATCGGTGAAATAGGAGGGACTGAGAGAAGACAGAAAATGGATCACTTTCTGTGAGTCGACCTCAGTCAACATCGAGGGCCTGTTTAGGATCCGGTAAATAATTTGCAACTATGCGTTTATAAATGTTGACCGTGTTACACACATAAATGCATGCACCTCTCTCTCTCTCTCTCTCTCTCTCTCTCTCTCTCTCTCTCTCTCTCTCGCACACACACACACACACACACACACACACACACACACACACACACACACACACACACACACACAGCGCGCGCACCCGCGCACGCACACATATTCTCTCTCTCTCTCTCTCTCTCTCTCTCTCCTCTCTCTCTCTCTCTCTCTCTCTCTCTCTCTCTCAGCTAATGACAATTATCAGAGATCTGGAAAAAGATTCCAGCAGCACCGGAGGGCGACGAACCGTGTAGCTACATGATTACAAAGTGGGGCTGAAAGAAAATTGTTCTTGTCAAATTGCCCTAGACAGCCTCGAAGAAATACAAAACCACATAGCAGACATGGCCCAGGATGACAGAGGCCTGTGTGATGTTGACCCGGGAAAGGATGAGGAATCTGAGAAATGAACAAATATTCAGGCAAAAAGAGATTTTTTTTTTTTAAATGAGAAAACATCAAGGAGGGGAGGAGGAGACTCATCAAAAAAGAAGCGCAGGAAGACGAAGAAAAATGCTTATAGCCCAACCGAGACTCAACCGAGGCCACACACACAAACACACACACACACACACACACACACACACACACACACACACA
>JADBJO010004777.1:19685-22185 GCA_016801955.1 Conus betulinus | reverse complement strand
AGTTAGTTACTCTCTCCCCCCTCCTCCACTCCGACTCCCCCCCCCCCCCCCCCCCCCCCCCCCTGCTGTATGTGTACACGTGCTCTGACCACTTTGTACATGCAGAAGGGGCTGAGAGGGGCTAAGCGTGCACTGACTTGCCTTTGTGAGGGTCAAATATTTGTGCACAACTTTCTACGATGCACATCCTTATATGATCATCTCTGTGTACCAGCTCTCTCTCTCTCTCTCTCTCTCTCTCTCTCTCTCTCTCCCTCTCTCTCTCTCTATCTCTCTCTTGTTTTTATGAAGCAAACAAGAGAATTCAGACTGTAGTATCTCGAGGGTTTCTTTGTTTGTTTGTTAGTTTGATCTTAACTTACTGTATTTCATCATTTCATTTTGATTCGTATTACTCATGACGTATATTACATCTATAAACCCCTTCAACATGAGGCTTTAGCCTTTATCTGAATAAAGATTCGCACTCTCACTCTCTCTCTCTCTCTCTCTCTCTCTCTCTCTCTCTCTCTCTCTCTCTCTCTCTTAGTCACCCTCTCGCCTCTCTGTCTGTCCTTGTGCTACAACACTAACAACACCAATCTGAAGACAAAAAAAGGAAAGACACACACACACACACACACACACACACACACACACACACACACACACACACACACACACACACAAATCCTGCAGTGTTTGTCAATAAAACGAGATATTATGGGTTGGAATCACTCGCGCAACAAAGTTTTGCCTCGTCAAACCTGTAGGAAATCGCGTCAATGGGAACACACAGGGGTATGTAGCTTACACTGGAAAAGAGCTCAATGTGTGGCAAGGATGGAGTACATCTGAAAAAGGAAATAAATGGGAAAAGAAGTTACAAGCAAAGGAGACACGTACACGAAAACGGAGACAAGAAGCAAGGAAAACGTGGATGATTACAAACAGAACAGGGGGAAAAAAACAGTAGTAAGGAGCGAGAAAAACGAAAAGGGAAAATGGTGATTTTCGTGAGTGAAAAATTAGGAAAGAAGAAGAAGAAGAAGCAAAACAGAGATAAAGTACAGATTTAATGGGGGGGGGGGGGGGGGGGGAGAGAGAGAGAGCAGTGTATGCACACACACACACACACACAAAAAGATTATCTGGAGCAAACCAAAGAGTGGAAAAAGTCGGAGAATACCACACACAAAGAAAAAAAAAGTCATGAAGTTAATATGATAAAAAAAAACGCAAGATCATTTCTCCTGCAAACGTTTAATGAGAAAGCAAACCTACGAACTCAACCACTATGGCCTTTCCCCCTCAGCTGCTAGCTGTTGCTTGAGCACCTTATAATGTGACCGTCCTCTTCCAGTTCAACTGGCGGTGAAACCTTAGATGATTTGCTAGGGAAGCAGCACAGACAGACATTGATCTAATTGTTTTGATGACGGAAAGGGTTTTAAAGAAATCGAAAGTTATGAGTACATGGTGTTGCTCTAGAAAATGAAGAATATATTCTTCTTTCTTCTTCTTTTTTTCTTCTTCTTCTTCTTCTCTTCTTCTCTTCTTCTTTCTTCTTTCTTTTCTTCTTCTTCTTCTTCTTCTTCTTCTTCTTCTTCTTCATCGTCTTCTTCTTCGTCGTCTGGCTCGCCATTATTTCATCATCATCATCTTTTCTCCTTCTTCTTTCCTTTGCTTTTTTTTTCTTCTTCTCCTCCCGTTCTTTTTCTTCTTCTTCTTTCCTTCTTCTTCTTCTTCTTTCTTCTCTCTTTTTCCTTCTTTCTGCCCCTTCCTTCTTTCTTCCTCTCTTCTCCTCCTCCTTTTTTCTCTCTTCTCTTTTTCTTCCTTTCTTCTTTCTTCCTTTTCTCTTCTTTTCTTCTTCTTCTCTTCTTTGTCTTCATCTTTTCTTTTTTACTTTCTTTCTTCTTCCCTCTCTCTTTTTCTGCTCTTCTTTTCTTCTCAACTTCTCTACTCTACTTTCTTCTTCGGGGTTCTTTCTTCTTTCTCTCTTTTTCGTCTTTCTTTTCTTTCTCTCTTCTCTTCTTTTCTTCGTTCTTCCTTCTTCTTCTTCTATTTTCTTTCTTCTTTCTTCTTCTCTTTCTCTTCTCTTCTCCTTTGTCTGTTCTTCTTCTTCTTCTTTTCTTCTTCTCCTTCTTCTCTCCTTTCTCTTCTCTTCTGCTCTTTCTTCTTTCTCTTCTTCTCTTTTCTTCTCTTCTCTTTCTTTCTTCTTCTTTCTCTTCTTTCTTTCGTCTCTCTTTCTCTCTCTTCTCTTTCTTCTTTCTTTCCCTTCTACCTTTTTCTCTTTCTTTTTTCTTCTTTTTCTTTTCTTCTCTTCTTCTTCTTTCTTCTCCTTCTTCATGTCTTTTCTTCTTCTTCTTCTTCTTCTTCTTCTCTCCTCCTCCCCTTCTTCTCTCTCTTTTTTCCTTCTTATCTCTCCCCCCTTCCTTTTTTCTCTTCTTCTTCTTCTTCCTGTTTCTCTGTCTCCCCCTCCCTCCTCCTCACTCCTCCTCCGTCTCCTCCCTCCCCTCCC
>JADBJO010004777.1:7185-14685 GCA_016801955.1 Conus betulinus | reverse complement strand
TGAAAATTTGACCTTTTCTCGCATGTGCAAACGATGTCATCTGGCCACTGTGTACATGTTTTCAGGATGTGGGGAGGTCTAGAGGTAAATCTGCCGTCATGAATGCAAAATATTTGTGCAGAACTCAGCTATGCAAATTACTGCATCAGTATCTCCGTGTTTCAGCTCTCTCTCTCTCTCTCTCTCTCTCTCTCTCTCTCTCTCTCTCTCTCTCTCTCTCTCTCTCTCTCGCTCTCTCTCTCTCTCTCCCTCTCTCTCGCTCTCTCTCTCTCTCTCTCTCTCTCTCTCTCTCTCTCTCTCTCTATTTGCTACAACAGTAACAACACCGCTCTATACAAAAGGGAAAAAAGAAGTTAAAAAGAGAGGAAAATCCTGCAGGATTTTTTTTTTTTTTTTTTTTTTTTTTTTTTTTTTTTGCTGTCCCAACCTCCGCGCGACTTCAGAGGCAGTGCACCCACGCCGCTCATTCCGACACCCCGTCCACAGCCACAGCCCGGTCGGCCCCGCCGCAGCCCCGGCACCCGCAATCCACAGAGAACAGTCAATGTCAAGTCGTCAAGAGGCAACCCACCGGAGGAGACACTGCACTCCTGCCGAGTCACTTCGGTGGTGTTCAGTGGCGCCTGTTCTGATCTAACATACGCAGGACACCTACTGCCCCCTACTGACGACAATAATTGCTTAGTCGCGGAGCCGGCGTGAGTGAGCTCTCCCTCCGGAGGGCGCCACCACGTCCGTCCAACGACAGCCCCCATGGACTCGCCGATACCGGTGACCCAGACGGAACCAAATCAAGGCCACAGATGTGGAGAGGACATCGAAATTGAGGTCACCATGAGAGAGCAGGGCATGAAGGGCCACAGAATTTGAGACTTTTTTTTTATACTGATCGATGACAATGAGGATGATTAGGATGATGCTACGGATTTCCATTTCGGTCTGAGACTACATGACAGGGCTGTACTCTACGCTTCCTTTCATAATATATCCCGGCGTCAACCAGGCCCGAGAGATACAGACACCTGCAGTGCTGGTCAAGAGATTTGAGCAACACTCTCAGAAACGCATCCATTAAGTGGATGAAACTCGACTGTGTGGTCCCAGTCTTCCCAACTGAGTCCGCAGCAACTCAACTCTGGGTAGGAGCCGGTCGGGGCAGAAAAAATCCACATGACTTCTGATGGGATTCGAACCCACGACCTCCCAGCCGGGAGTCCGCGACGCTACCACTTCGCCACGGCGGCTGGTCATCCTGCAGGATTCTGTCAATACAAACCAACCATTTGGGTTAGAATCACTTGTGCTGCAAACCTCTGTCTTGTCAACCTCCACATCACACTGAAAAAGACATAAATGCGTGGAAAAGATGGACAAGAAGGAGAGGTAAGAAGATGAGGAGAAAACAGACCAGTGGGGAAAAAATTATATAAGGATGTAAGTAGTAAAATGGAAGGAGGGAAGGGCAGGGATATTATGATTGAAAAAGAAAAGGAAAAGGAAGAAGAATAGAAAGGAAACGCATAGATACAGTGTACTGAATTAAGTGAACAAACAATGTATACAGAAAAGGATATCTATGCGAATTAAACCGTACAAAAAGGTCAGAGAAAAACACACGAAAAGAAAAGAAAAAGGTGTGATACAGTTACTGAAAACGAGAGATCGTTTTCTCCTGCGGACATTTAATGAGAAAGAAAACCTAAGCAATTAACGATTGTGGTCGTTCTCCTTCGGTCCTTTATCCATTAGCTTGAATACCTTGTAACGTGGCCGTTCCTTTCCGATTCCTTTGGCAGTGAAGTCTTAGATGATTCGCAAGGAAAGGGGGCAGAAACAGTAATGTGACTCATTAGGCATGGCAGCGTAATGAAATCGAAAGGGATGGATTTTGGACTTTGACTGTTGTTAGAATGAGGAAGAATGTCTTTCTTCTTCTTCTTCTTCTTCTTCTTCTTCTTCTCTTCTTCTTCTTCTCTTCTCCTCCTCCTTCTTCTCCTTTCTCTTCCTCCTCCTTTCCTCCTCCTCTCCTCCTCCCTCCTCCTCCTCCTCCCTCCTCCTCCTTCCTCCTCCTCCCCCCCTCCCCCCTCCTCTTTTTTTTCTTTTCTTTTACCCCCACTCCATCTGCTGTTTCTCCCGCCCGCCTCCCTCCCTCCCTCCTCTCTCTCTCTCTCTCTCTCCTCTCTCTCTCTCTCTCTCTCTCTCTCATTGGAGGCTGGGTGTACCCCCCCCAAAAAAAAACAAAAAAAAAAAAAAAAAACCAAGAGACGCCGGCTAAAACCAGCTTCCTTGCGAGGATAGGGACTTACAAAAAGTACTCGAAAAGTAAAAAAAAAAAAAAAAAACGGAAGTGAGAAGAATGGCTAAGAAGAGGAAGGATGACAATGACCTTACGTTTGTTACAAACACGGCCAATGTCTGCCCTGAAGAGTAAAAGAAAAACAAGATTTTCATAATCAGCTTGCTCCGAGCTCTTTCCAATCAGACTCCACGCTTGTGCTTTTACCTTGAAGCGAAGCCTGTCTTTTTACGATATGCTCAGCAGTGACACTGTACGTGATTTAGTCCGAGGGGTGGCAAGGGGCGGAGGGTTCGGTGACGCTGAACCAAGTGTCAGCAATATTCCAACGAGAATAAAGGAAAGTGAATACACACAGTAACGCAGAAGACTCAATGCAGAAGAGAACCATTAAGAATGAATTGAAGGAATAAACGAAGGATAAAGAACAAAGTAAAGCGCGCGCGCGTGCGCGCGAAAGAGAGAGAGAGAGAGAGAGAGACAGAGAGAGAGAGAGAGAGAGAGAGAGACGACGACGACGAAGAACAACGAAGCAACGACAGCTTTTAAAAGCCAAACACACAACTGCGACTTAAGTCAAAAAAAAAAAAAAAAAAAGAGAAAAAACAACAAGAAAGGAAAGGAAGAAGGTCAGCACAGTGTGAGAGGAAATGAACAAAGAAACAAATCGTGTGTTTGTCCTTTCTTCCTCTCTCAGCCTGGCTGCGTGAAACCAGCGGAAACCCCGACCACTTGCTTCAGGGATTATTCACCAGTCCAACGAAGACCTAAACACACTGGAAAAAGAGGAGAGAGAGAGAGAGAAAAACACATAACTTACGCACAGTGTCTGGACTAGTGTGTGACATAAAAAGGTCCGAATCCTAGAAAAGGGAAAGCGTTTGTTTTTTTTTGTTTTTTTTCTTAAAAAAAAAAGAGCTAAAATAGAGAACAACTGAGGGGGAAGGGGGGGGGGGGGATGAAAGAACAAGAGGGGGGAGAGAAAAGGTGAAAGAGAGAAAAAGCACACAGAGAGGAAGGAGGTGTAGGAGGAGCGGTCCGAGAGAGAGAAGGGGAGGGAGTGTGCGTGGGAGAGACAAGTATTTTTCAACCAGTGTACGTACATAAGAGAGAGAGAGAGAGAGAGAGAGAGAGAGAGAGAGAGAGAGAGTACGGATATGAATACGGATACGAATGGTTTAATGCGTCAGGTTTTTGGGTCCAATGGACACATCACATCAGAACGGGAGGAGGTGGGGGTGAGGGGGCAGACAAGGACATCGAAATTGAAATAAACACGAACAACATCGATACAAATGATAATGGACATATAACATAGAAGCCAAATCACGGTACGTCGCTGTGGTCATTAAGGGAGGGGGGTGGGGGGGGGGGGGTGGGGGGGGGAGATACGCGGAAATGTTTACGCTGTCCATCATGATTTTTGTACAGTTGAGAACATCAATGTTTCCAGAGTGGCTACTCTGGATTTCCTTTTAAACCAGCTGTGGAGACGTCATCCCGTTGAAAGCTGCGCCTCATTGTGTCAAGTTTCTTTTTTTTTTTCTTTCTTTTTTTTTTTTTTTTTTTCTTTTTTTGTATGTTTCTTGAAAAGAAGTCACTATTTCACTGCAGTCATAATGACAGTTAAGTAGCTTACAGTCTAGAAATATTTACTGGGTGGTTGACACAGTCACCGGTGTTTTTTTTTGTTGTTGTGTTGTTGTTGTCGTTGTTGTTGTTGTTGTTGCTTTCCCAGCGTGCTTCATCGCACTGAGTCATTGTTCCCTGTGCTTTCTGTCTGCGCTGCAGACTGGAGAGAGGGAAATATGCGAGTGAAAATAAACATTCAGTTGTACTTCGCAAAGTACTGTCTCTCTGTCCATCTATATTACAGTGACCCCTGATCTTTCTGAGCAGTATATGTATATATATATATATATATATATATATATATATATATATATTATATATATATATATATATATATGTATGTATGTGTATATATATATATATATATATATATATATATTATTATATATATATATATATATATATATATATTGAAAATGGAGACTATACGTATGTTTTAATTCTATCACGATGTTGCCGCGTGAGGACTAGTCCACATATGTAAATGTATGCAACACCACATCTGCGAAGAGATGAAAAGACAGTTTGCATTGCTTACAGCTGGACGAATGAAAACAAAAGGACGGTTTCGGGAGGAAAAGGATAACCGACTAAACTTAGCAAATGTCCGACCTATCCGTTACGAGCAAGATGCTCGTGAGATCTTGAATACCTGCTTAATAACGCTTTACGTATGAAGTTGTGATAGTGCGTTCCTGTGTATGCGTGTGTGTGTGTGTGTGTGTGTGTGTGTGTGTGTGTGTGTGTGTGTGGTGTGTGCGCGCGCGTGCGTACGTGTGTGTGTGTGTGTGTTGTGTGTGTGTGTGTGTGTGTGTGTGGTGTGTGTGTGTGTGTGTGTGAGAGAGAGAGAGAGAGAGAGAGAGAGAGAGAGAGAGCATGGGTTTTATCTGCTTGTGATGAAAAATTAGGTAAGCTATAAAGAGTTTCGTCTTCATCTCTATAGCTTTGTATCAGGCTACGTAGAATCAGTGGCAATAAATTAAATTACCCATGCAAGATCACATATGACATTTTCATAGGTTTCAATGGTTGCAAAGTGCTTACGTATGAATGGATTCGGACATGTTTGGGCAAACTATGGTAGTGACTGCAAGAGTCAATGTAGGCGATGTTTTAAATGGAGACAGCATGATTTTTGTTAGTAAGAACGAAAAACTCGAATTCACAGAAGTGATTTTTGTTTTATAGGATATCTAAGACGACGGCTGGCGTAGAATTGTTATAAGGAGGAGTTAATTCAGTTTTTTTTATGTTGTACTTGTAAAAGTCAGATGTTGAATGTTGAATACTGCTTTTCTTTTAAAGCAAACAATTGCAATATTGGCTGGTATAACACCTATGTCGTCTGTGAAAGACAGCGGTGGAAACTGATGTACACGTTGTATGGTATCGTCCAGTTTCGCAGAATTAGATACTAATACAGTATTACCCAGGTGTTTGTGTTCATGTGTGTCATATCGTACATCAGTTGGTAATTCAGATTTCATTAACAAGCGAAAGTATTCTTGTTATAAAAGTGTGTCAAATAAGTGTACTGCATGTTGTGTGGGTATGCATTCTTTTAGATTACACTGATAGCCTTGCGCAAGAAGTAATCGTTGTACTATTAAAACAGAAGTGCTATTTTAGTCCTTTCATATCAGGCTATGGCTTACATAAACTTATCATTATTGCCTCTCTCTCTCTCTCTCGTCTCTCATCGTCTCTCTCGCTCCTCACTCTCTCCTCTCCTCTCGTCCTCTTCTCTCTCCTCCCTCTAGCTCTCTCTCTCTCTCTCTCTCTCTCTCTTTCTCTCCCTCATCTCCTCTCTCTCCTATCCTCTCTCTCTCTCTCCTCTCTTCATCCAGGTTCTCTACGACTCTCTCATTCCTCTCTCTCTCCTCTCCGCGCTCTCGCCCTCGCTCCTCAGATCTCTCTCTCTCTCCGCTCTCTCTCTTTCTCTCCCCTCTCGGCTCGCATCTCTTCTCTCTCCTCTCTCTCCTCTCTCTCTCTCTCGTCTCTCTCTCTCTCCTCTCTCTCCCACTAATGACAATTATCAGAGATCTGAAAAAGATTCCAGCAGCACCGGAGGGCGACGAACCGTGTAGGCTACATGATTACAAAGTGGGGCTGAAAGAAAATTGTTCTTGTCAAATTGCCCTAGACAGCCTCGAAGAAATCAAAACCACATAGCAGACATGGCCCAGGATGACAGAGGCTGTGTGATGTTGACCCGGGAAAGGATGAGGAATCTGAGAAATGACAAATATTCAGGCAAAAAGAGATTTTTTTAAAAAATGAAGAAAACATCAAGGAGGGGAGGAGGAGACTCATCAAAAAGAAGCGCAGGAAGACGAAGAAAATTGCTTATAGCCCAACCGAGACTCAACCGAGGCCACACACACACACACACACACACACACACACACACACACACACACACACACACACACACACACAAAACCGGAAGGGAAGATGAAAGAAAGAAAGAAAGAGGAACGTCAGTTGAAATCATTGTAAGTAATAGAAAAGAGCAGCCACTGCAGAAGAGCAAGAGGAGACACATCTGGAGAAAACAGGAGGAACAAAATTTGTTCATTGCCCCATCCGGCTGCAAGAAGCCACGAGAGGGTTGAGGAAGATGAACGTCAAGATATTACTCAACAGTAAAGAAGACATGACCTGGGGGTGAAGCCAAGAGAACAGCCCAAGACGATGGAGATCTGCAGTGCGGCCCTGTGTTCCGATCCGAACAAAGAGGACTGAGTCAGATCAAGTCATGGAAGACATAAAGAAAATGACGAGGGGCATGAAGACACCGAGAAAGATGAACGCAAAGTCATATTTGCTTTCTGTTGTAGTTTTGAGTGGTGGTTGATGGTGGCGATAGTGTTATATTTTTTTTTAAATTATTTTTCAGTCCAGCCAAATACCGAGGCTTGTCAGGCTGAAACGAACCAACATACATAACTGTGAACTGAAGAAAAATTTAAAAAGGAAAGGGAGGGGAGGGAGGGGGGGGGGGGGGGGGTGGGGAGTGGCGGGGAGAGAGAAGAAGAAAAAAAAGACAAGAAGGAGAAGGCGAGGTTTTCTTGTGTGTTGTTTTATATAGCTCAGCTGTCCTCAGAAGACAGGACTTAAAAAGGTGAATTACATTAAAAAAAAAAAAAAAAAATAGCAGGAAGGAAAGAAAGATGAAAACAACGCAGAAGCTGAAAATAGCAGGAAACAAGGTGAAAGGAATAGGAGAGGAGAAGAAGACCGATGAAGGAGTGGACAGTGGAAGCGAGCCAAAAAAAAAAAAATGGGAGGGGCTGGAAAAAAGGCAAAAATATAAAAATGCGACAAAAACAGTTAAAAAAGTAAAAAAAAAAAAAAAAAAGATATTTCAAGAAAAAGAAGAAGAAGAATAAAGAAAGGGAACAGATAAAAGAAGAAATAGAAAACAACCAAAAAAAAAACAAGAAAGATACAGAAGATAAAGCGGGGGAGGAGAAAGAAAATCTAAACAAAAAAAAAAAAATCACGAAAGATGAAATGTGTCATGACATCATGACAAAAGGTTCACAAGAATTAAGTGGCTTCAAACAAAA
>JADBJO010004776.1:180000-186217 GCA_016801955.1 Conus betulinus | reverse complement strand
GTTGACGGGGAATCTCTGTGTGTGTGTGTGTGTGTGTGTGTGTTGGTTGTGGGGGGGTGGGGGAGGGGACGTGAAACATATGTTATCTGTCGTAATGTAGATTCCATTCATTATTCATATGAATGTGAATTTATGGTGGAGTTACGTAGAAAAGTGCTGCAGCTGTGTGTGCTCATGATCATGATAACATCATCACCATCATCTTTATAGCATCATCGTCACCATCATCATCATCGTTACGAGATTTTTCCTAACCCATGATCATCATTAAAACATCCGTCGTCACCATATTCATCTTTAAGAACATCGTCGTCACTACATACATCATTAAAAACATCGTCGTCACCATAATACATCATTGAAAATTGTCGTCACCATATTCTTCGTAGAAACATGGTGGTCAGCATATTCGTCATTAAGACATCACCGTCATCATGATCATTTTTTTTTGTGTCATCATCGTTCTTAGGATCGTCACCACAAAATGATGGTCTTTTCATCACTGCTGCTGTCGTGTTAAGGTGTTCTTTGAGTCTTGGCAGATTTGTGGCCCCCTCTGCCACTGCTATGACCGATACGCGGATGACGAGTGACATTGAGGCTGCATTTTCTTTATCGCAGTCCCACATTCACACGCAATCGAGCCATCCAATTCTTCCACTTGTCACGCCCTGTTCGTATCTCTCTCTCCCCCCCCCCCCCCCCCCCCCCCCCCCCCCCCCCCCCCCCCTCCTCACACACACACACACACACACACACACACACGTAGAAACATATATTCTCTTGTTTTCGCTTTGTCACAGTCCTTGTCCCACCAAGGTGATTGATTGTACGAACAATGCTTTTTTGGTTTTGATTGCATTTGTTCAGCTGCTTTTTGCATTAGACTGACAACTTAGAAAGCTATCTTGGCCACAAAAAAGCATTCAAGTTGCTCTGCAAATCGAAAAAAGATGAAAGAGACAAACGTATTATTGATGAATTAAACGAAGCATGCGCAGACCCAAACTCTAAATCATTTTGGCAAAAAATAAAGTCTCTTACAGCCAGCAATTCAAAAAGTTCAAATTTGATTACACCAAACAAATGGTATGAATATTTCAAAAACTTACTGTCACCCGAACAAAATGTACATGATGATTTTGAACAAGAAATTTCTGGTACATTACAGGATCACTGGTCTGAAACCTGTGAAGAGTGTCATAACTTTGATCATGATAATGAAATATCAGAAGCTGAGATATTCAATGCAATTAATGCAATGAAGAAGGGTAAAGCTGCCGGGCCAGATGGTTTGCCCACTGACCTGTTCCATGCAGGAGCAAACGTACTCATTAAGTTTTCTACACCCTTTGTTCAATAAAGTGTTTTAGTAGCGGAACTTACCCAAAAAGCTGGACAAAAGCAGTAATCTTTCCCTTACATAAAAAGGGTGATCGAGGTTGTGTTGATAACTACAGAAGTATTTCTTTGCTGAATGTGCTTAGTAAAATATATAACACAGTGATTAATAACAGATTGACTCAATATTGTAATGAACATGAAACTATCCCTGAAGCCCAAGCAGGCTTCCGGAAAGGCTATAGTACAATAGACAACATATTTTCTCTCCAATCTCTCGTGCAAAAATACTTAAGCAAACAAGGTGGACGATTTTATTCGCTATTTGTAGACTTTTCAAAAGCGTTCGACTGTGTAAATAGAAGTAAACTCCTTTATATTCTGCTGTCTAGAGGGATCCATAGTAAACTGTTTGGCACAATTCAAGGTATGTATAAGAGTGTAATGGCAGCTGTGTGTGTTGGAGATAAGATAACAGAATATTTTGAGTGCTTATCTGGTGTTAGGCAAGGCTGTGTTTTGAGTCCCCTTTTGTTTTCTATATTTCTATCTGAACTTCAGACAGAGTTAATTGGTTGTGGTGCACGAGGTATTGATATACTGGGAGATCCGTTGGGTATTCTCCTCCTTATGTACGCTGATGACATCGCAATTGTTGCTGACACTGTTCTAGACCTACAGAAGAAGATCGACTGTCTAGAAAAATATTGTAATAGATGGGTCTGAAGGTAAACATGGATAAGACTAAAGTAGTTGTATTCAAAAAATGGAGGATTTAACACAAAAAAAAAGTGAAAAATGGAATCTAAATGATGCAGAGATAAAGGTTGAACCTTGCTATAATTATCTGGGGGTAATTTTTTCATCTACCTTGAAATGGACTAAGAATGTTGAAACTCTTTCTGGTAAAGCCCTTAGAGCTTTAGCAGGCATAAAAAGGTTGTATTTCAGATTTAAAGCACTTCCAGTGGACATGGTTTTCAAAATATTTGATACAAAAATTAAGCCTATTTTATTATATGGATCGGAAGTTTGGGGATTTCAGAAATATGATGCGATAGAAAAAGTGCAAGTTAAGATATGTAAAATGATACTCGGCGTAGGTAGGGATGTGAAAAATGATGTAGCTTTAGGTGAATGTGGGAGATTTCCTATCTTGATTGATACCCAAACTCGTCTCATCAAATACTGGTGCAGACTGATTACCATGCCAAACAAGAGATACCCTAAACAGTGTTATGATATGCTGCATGCACATGACTCAGCTGGCAGAAGAACTGGGCATCAGAAATCAGACTTCTGCTATGCAAGTGTGGATTTGGTCAGGTCTGGGCTCTGCAAAACCCTGGAAATAGTAAATTCTTTCTTGAAGAGTTTAGAAATAGGCTGAAAGATATGTCACAACAAATTTGGCATGATTCCATATCTCATGAAGAGGATTACAGTCTATATCAACCAGAAAATCATAAGAGCTAACTATATTACAAGTTTAGATTTAGTAGCTCATAGAAGAGCCATTGCTTGTTAAGAAGTAACAGATTACATCTGAATGGTGTTTCACGTTTTGGTTGTTTAAGAAAACGACCCTGAATGCAAACAATGCAGTGGAAATCACATTGAGGACATTGTACATTTTCTTTTTGTTTGTCCAAAGTATTTGCATCTAAGAAATAAATACCTCCCTGTGTATTATTGTCGCTTTCCTAACACACTTAAAGTTCAGTTGCTATGTAGAAACCTTAGAGGAAATCTTGCATTCAAACTGCTATGTATATGTAGAAAGTTTAAAAATAAGATGCTGAAAATACAGGATATTGTATAAGATGCGCTGTTTTAACATGAAATGTTGTCCAATATTCTGCTATGATTGAATGTAAACCTCCTTGTCAATATGGGCCAAATGGCCTGCAAAGACTGATTAAATTCTCTCTCTCTCTCTCTCTCACACACACACACACACACACACACACACACACACAAACACACACACACACACACACACACACACACACACGCATACATACATGCATACATACATACATACATACATACATATATACATAATACATACTACATACATACATACATACATACATACATACATACACACACAGTATACATACGCACACACAGTCTTCTGCCTCCCCTTGATATCCGATCTTAATCCCTCTCCTCTTCGCGCGCGCGCGCGCGCGCATACACACACACACACACACACACACACACACACACACACACACACACACACACACACAGTCTATTGCCTCCCCTCAATTTCCGGCCCTAACCCTCCGTGCCCGTCCCCCCTCCCACTCCTCAAGGCAATCTCCACAATACAAAACCAAAGATATAAAAGGTTATTTCTTGAAGGGGGGAGGGGGGAGGGAAGGGGGTAGCAATCTGGACGGAATTTACGTCGTCGGCGGATACTGTCGCTCGACGCACAAATTTTTTCACGGAGACCAAGACAGGAAAGCAAAGTTTCAACGAACCTGATCTCTGCTTCTCTGCTGTTTTTTTTTTTGTTGTTTTTTTTCCCCAATTAAAAATTCGTTGTACTTTCTATGTCAAGAAGACAAATGTTGTTTGAATATGGACTAGAGGTCAACGAAGGAATGTTTTCTTACACAGTACTGCTATGATCTCTCTGTCTGTCTGTCTGTCTGTCTGTGTCTGTCTGTCGGTCTGTCTCTGTGTCTGCCTGTCCTGTTTGTCTTTCAGTCTGTCTGTCTGTCTGTCTGTCAGTCTCTCTCTCTCTCTCTCTCTCTCTCTCTCTCTCTCTCTCTCTCTCTCTCTCTCTCTCTCTCTTCCCCGCCTTCTCGTCTTTACCACTCTCTCCATCCGTCTCAACCCACCACCCACACGGATTCCACCTCCCACCCTTCCGTCAAACATCGCATTGTTTGATAGCCATCCGGACTCTCGTTACTCCCATTTGCCTCGAACGCGAGAGAGATGGGCTGTGTGTTTGTGTGTGTCTGTGTGTGTGTGTGTGTGTGATAGGTGATAGGATAGGTGAAGAGAATGGAGGAGGGGGGGGAGTGGGATAGGAGGAGGGGGGGGGGGGGGGGGGGAGGGAGTGAGGAGCCAGTGCAGGTCCCTACCTTTAAAAAAAAAGTGGTGCAGCACCACGTCGCGGATGAAGACCTTGGCGACAATCCGAGTTGGTAGGGGTGGGGGTGTGAGTGGGTGTTGGGGATGGGGTGGGGGTAATGGGGGAGGGGATCAGGCCAAAGCAAGAAGCTTAGTCATCGCCAGCGGCACGTCATACCACACTGAGTAATATGAATGTGTAAGTAGGTGTATGGCGTGTGGTCCGGCTCGCTTCGCGCTTGGTACGATCGACGACGTGACGCTCAGGACTGAGGAGGGGGGGGGGGGGGGGGAGGGGAGGCAAACACAGACTTTTTTGTTTAATGTTTGATATTGTTTTGAATGAACCCCTCGTCTCCCTAGCGCCTCTTTGCATTGCCTTCCTCCCCCGCCACACACACTCACCCCCTCCCTCCAACCCACCTGCATTCGCTTCCACCCTCCCTGCCCCGTTGCTCCAACCAATCCCATCAGATCTGGGAATGGTGGTTAAAATTTTATAACATTTTTTTTTTCTATAATTTCCTTAAGAAGTGAATTATCTGTTCTTCGCAACCCCCAGCCCTCACCCCACCCCCGCTTCCCCCAAGGAGAAAGAGAGAGGGAGAGAGAGAGAGAGGAGGGGGGGGGGGGGGGGGGAGAGAGGGAGGAAGATGGAGAACGTAAAAGAAGCGATTTAAATGATCCCCCCCCCCCCCCCCCCCTCCCGTTGCCCCTCGTGACGAGACGCGCGAATAGTATCCACAGAGAGATTTTCATTCAGAGGCCTTTGCCCTTGATGAAGAGTGCCAGTAGTATTGTGCGAAGAGAGAGAGAGAGAGAGAGAGAGAGAGAGAGAGAGAGAGAGAGGACCTGAGTAGAAAAATATTCCCGCTTGGCTTTCTCAACTTGTGTGTGTGTGTGTGTGTGTGTGTTTTTTTATCGAGATGTGTGTATCTGTGTGTTTATGTGTGTGTGTGTGTGTGTGTGTGGTGTGTGTGTGTGTGTGTGTGTGTGTGCGCGCGCGCGCGCGCGTGTGTGTGTGTATGTGAGAGAGAGAGAGAGAGAGAGAGAGAGAGAGAGAGAGAGAATTATGTTCCTTTTCTTGAAATGAAAAATGTTGGCATGCTGTTCAATGTCAGTACAACTAAGGGTTAATCTGACAATAAATTGGTTTCAGTCAGTGTGTGTGTGTGTGTGTGTGTGTGTGTGTGTGTGTGTGTGTGAACATTACTCCAGAAAACTATGCTGTAGCGAACAGATTCGTCTGGCCTCTGACCAGTGAAGATAGCGAGTGCTCCCTGCCCCCATCCAGCCCCCCTTGCCCCACCCCTCCCACACCCAGACAGGACACCAGACTGTTGGATGGGAACGGGGGTGGGTCTGTAAGGCAGGTAATAAGCCCGTCCAACCCGGCACGGCTGGCACTATGTCTGGGCCACAGGTAGACTGTATGGCGTGTTGGCCGTGTGTGTGTGTGTGTGTGTGTGTGTGTGTTTATTGGTTTTCGTTTAGCCGGCTGGTGTCCAGCATTCAACGATCAGTATCTCTGTGCCTGAACCCTCCCTCACTCTCTCTCTCTCTCTCTCTCTCTCTCTCTCTCTCTCTCTCTCTCTCTCTCTGTGTGTGTGTGTGTGTGTGTGTGTGTGCGCGCGCGCGCGCGCGCGCGCGTTGCTGGTGTCCTCAAGGCAATATAAGACTTAATGATAAAGGAAAGCGGCGGAAGGCGCGGGAGACTAGCAGTGTTGCAGTAAATTACTCTCTCACACCGCACACACACACACACACACACACATACACACAC
>JADBJO010004776.1:157500-160000 GCA_016801955.1 Conus betulinus | reverse complement strand
AACAGACAGACAGCTAGACATATACACAGACACGCGAGCGCGCGCGCGCGTGCATGCCCTACATACGTATACAACCCCCAAACTAGGTGAAGTTTGGATATGCTATTTGACATGAAAATTCTCAGGCGAATCTAGAATGTTCTGCGACGACTTTTTTTTTCTCTCAACACTTTAAGTACAGAATTTTTCGACAATGTACACAGAAAGTCTTGAATTTTATTTGATGATTGAATTACGTAGAAGATTTGGTTGTTTCAAAATACTTCTGACAGTAAAAGATTTCGGGATCTGTGTGTAAACAAATTGGGTTTTACGGGGGGGAAAAGTGGATGAGGTCAGTCACACACGACGAGAAGATTAAAATATATCCGGTATCCCCCCCCCCCCCCTCCTCTCTCTCTCTCTCTCTCTCTCTCTCTCTCTCTCTCTCTCTCTCTCTCTCTCTCTCTCTCTCTGTGCGCGCTTGCTTGCTAGCTTGCCTGCTTGTGTGTGTGTGTGTGTGTGTGTGTGTGCGTGCGCGCGTGCGTGTGTATGTGTGTGTGTGTGTGTGTGTGTGTGTGTGTGTGTGATATTATGGCTTTTAGTTTATTTGCTCACTTAGTGAAATGATGGAGCTGGTGTTCATTGTGGAGTCGTTTCCAGAGAAACTTAAAAACTGGAGTGTGTGTGTGTGTGTGTGTGTGTGGTGTGTGTGGGAGGGAGGGGGGGGGGGGGTGCGAATCAAATTATTAATCCACTTTTTACTGATGATATGGTCTTCAATGCATTCGTTTTATAGCTGGATGTCTTCGGCATGATAAACACAATGCATTCGATTGAATCTATTTAATTGACCATAATTTCTTTTAAAAATCCATGAAAGTAATAAAGAAAATTCCGTATCATTAATAATCCCTGTAAGAAAACATTCTTTATCCATTGCATAACAGAATGCGAAATGAAAGTGAGAAGATAAACTAAATGCTGCAATACTAAGACTGCATAACACAACCGTAAAAGGAGTTGGAAATATCAAAAAAATAAAGCTGCTGAAGCGGATAAATATCAAACTATATCATCAGACTCTGACAATAAATCATTTTCTGAAGAAAATGGGAACAACTCGGGTAACGTAAGTTTATTTTGCTAAAGTGAGAAATATATGATGCAACTATATTTTTGATAGTATCAGCTTATTCACCTTGAAAAAAAAAATCATGAAGGAAAAATGCGGAAAAAAACTGCACAAAAGTTTAACTTCTAACTAGTGCAAGTTGGAGATGACGTAAATACAACGAGAGACGACATTAATTTAAAAAAAAAAAAAAAAAGAAGACAAGGACGCGCGCCTGAAACGGGTTAATGGTTGTTCCCGTAATCCTGTTCTAATTCTTCTTTTCTTTTCTTTTCTTTTCTTTCTTTCTTTCTTTCTTTCTTTTAAATAAATAACAATCTGTGAGAAGGAAACTGTGTTGTGAACTAAATTTGCTAATTATCTATATCGCCAATTAGCAACATTACACAAAAAAAACCTGGACTGCTTTTAAGGAAACTTTTTCTTTCTTTTTTCTTTCTTTTCTTTTACTCTTTTTTTTTTTTTTTTGTCTGCTAAGTCTCTGTATCTGCTCTGTCTCTGTCTGTCTCTGTCTGTCTGTCTCTCTCTTACCCTGTGTGTATGTGTGTGTGTGTGCGTGTGTGTGTGTGTGTGTGTGTGTGTGTGTGTGTGTGTGTGTGTGTGTGTCTACAAGGCATCTATATTCAAGACGGTTCAAGAGAGAGATAGACAGACAAACAGACAGACAAACAGACAGACAGACAGACAGACAGACAGACAAAGAGAGAGAGAGAGAGAGAGAGAGAGAAAGAGAGAGCATATGGGGCCTGCCGAATGTATCATGATACAGTGGTTGGCTGGTAAAGATATATTTTGTCATTTAAAAGGTTCTATACAAGTTCCACTGGATCTATATTGGGACACATAATACCAGTTCCAGAGGGCTATGATCACATTGATATCAACACAAATGTACAGAGTCAGCGTGTATTCATATCTTAATCTGGGTCTGCGAACATCCACTTACGTGGAAGCCATTTGGAAGTAAAATCTTCATACACATTTTTTTTTCGATCAGTATATTCTTCAGTTTTACATCTGTGTTTCAGCTTATTGAAGAGTACGTACAGACTTGGAGATGTTTGTTCTATTCTATACTGGCGTAGATAGCAAATGATTATAAGGAAATAAAAGACATAATCCACACGTATATCTGATGTGAAATTCAGTAATGACTAGTGATTCAGTGATCCGCGATTTAAAAGCAAAAAGACACATTTCGATTGTTATTTCAACCGGTGTTTAAAACAAAACAAAACAACAAAACAACAACAAAAAACACCACCACCAACAACAACAAAATAGAAACAAACAAAAAAACATTGAATGACCGTTAAAATGCTAAAATATATGTGTAATGCTTTCCTTAACTATGTCACAGATATCCATCATTGTTCAGTACACCAA
>JADBJO010004776.1:140000-147500 GCA_016801955.1 Conus betulinus | reverse complement strand
CACAATTACCTGTTTCCATAAATGTTAATTACTGTTTTCGTGTTGATCATGTTTAGCTAGTAAGTTATGATGTCGAAAATGAGGAAAATGGTGAACGGAAAAATAAAAGCGTCAAAGATGTCTCTGTTATGTTAACTGGTAATTATCTCTGTATTCATGAAAAAAAAAGGAAATTACCGTTTTCAGGAAGAAAGTAGTTATGAGAGTCTTTTGAAGAGAGAAGGTTTCCATAGTTTTCAGATAGTATGTGTGACACACAGCAAAAAAACAATTTTTTGATGGAAACGACATTAACATCAAACAACGTGGGGAAAAGTGACGGGGAAGGTGGGCGGGAGGAGGAGGAGGTGGGTGGTGGTGGGAGAAAGGGGAGGGAGAGCTGAATGCTTGTAATTGGAAAGGGGAGGGAGGGGGATCACACACACACACACACACACACACACACACACACACACACACACACACACACACACACACACACGCACGCACGCACGCACGCACACACACACACACACACACACACACACACACACACACACACAATATTACGGGTCCACGACACACACCCAAACGGTACGCGCTTATGACATACTTTGCAACAGAGTAAAATTGTGTCCTTTCATTTCGTTGGTCAGTCAGTCAACTGGTAGGTTAGTTAGTTAGTTAGTTAGTTAGTTAGTTAGTTAGTTAGTTAGTTAGTTAGTTAGTTAGTTAGTTAGTTAGTTAGTTAGTTAGTTAGTTGGTTAGTTAGTTAGTTAGTTAGTTAGTTAGTTAGTTAGTTAGTGAGTGAGTGAGTGAGTGAGTTCGGTGTATAGTTGGTTGGTTGTTGTTGGTTGGTTGGTTGGCTGGTTGGTTGGTTGGTTGGTTGGTTGGTTGATTGGTTGGCTGCTTGGTTGCTTGGTTGCTTGCTTGCGTGCTTGCTTGCTTGGCTCCTTCGTTCATTCGTTCACTCGTTCGTTCGTGCATTAGTAAACCGGTGAATCAGTCGGTTAGTTAGTGAAATAGGCAGTAAGTTAGTCATTCAGTCAGTAGGTCAGTCAGTCAATCAGTCAGTCAGTCAGTTAGTTATTTAGTTAGCTAGTTCGGTAGCTAGCTAGTTAGTGAGTTAGCGAATGAATGAATGAATGAATGAATGAATGAAATGAATGAGTGAGTGAGTGAACTAGGCAAGTATTTTTGTTCTCTCGCTTCCGAGGTTTTCCAGTTTGGCTTTTTTGTCAGTTTTGCAGCTACAGACCTTCCCGTTGAACCACTTTAGGGTGAGGGGAGTGGGGTGTGTGGGGGGGGGGGGGGTGTGGGTGGGGAGGAGGAGGAAAAGGAGTCAAATATGGGTTGAGTTATACTACTGTGCAGCAGGTTTTCTTTCACTCCAAAATGTCTGCACATACTGAACGAAAGACTGTAGTTCCGCATCCAGTTTGTTTGGAAAGATTTGCAGGCAAGGCAGTTTCCGCAAGACTCGTAACCAAAAAAAAAAAAAAAAAAAAAAAAAAAAAAAAAAAATCTTTCAATGACTTTCAAAATCCCTTAATAGACCCGTAAATGAACTTTGCTTACAAATATACAGCAAATCTTTGTAGATATTTAGTACAGCAGACCTTAGAACTCTATTGCAAAGGCTTTCTAACTTCATTAGAAATCCTCATTTTCTTTTCAAGCAGCTAACTATATAAATTAACTTATATTCACACACACACACACACACACACACACACACACACACGCACGCACGCACGCACACACACACACACACACACACACACACACACACACACACACACACACACACACACACACACACACACACACACACACACACACACACACACACACGCCAGAAAGTCGTTGATAGGAAGATGCTATGATGACTTCCTGACTCCTCGTCCTCAACACTTTAGGTAAACAAGACAGGGCGTGAAACGCCTCCCTGACGATACAATCCTGTATTTTAGACAATTCATGTTTGGTTCCAGAGGCCACGTCATTTTTTTCATTGCCACTTTTCAATATAACATGAATGAAAATTAATATGAAACAGAAAAATCATAATCTTCATAATTCAGACCTTTCAAACGGCCGAGAGAGCGAGAGAGAGAGAGAGAAAGAGAGAGAGAGAGAGAGAGAGAGAGAGAGAGAGAGAGAGAGAGAGAGAGAGAGAGAGAGAGAGAGAGAGAGAGACAGACAGACAGACAGACAGACAGACAGACACAGACGAACTAAAAAGCTGGAGGCACGCACTACCCTCTAGAAAGATGACCCTTTACGTACAAAAGTGAGGTATGTAATTTCTATGTTCCAGACAAACTGCCGAACGAAAAAGGGAGAAACAAGAAGGAAGACGAGAGAGAGAGAGAGAGAGAGAGAGAGAGAGAGAGAGAGAGAGAGAGAGAGAGAGAGAGAGAGAGAGAGAGAGAGAGAGAGAGAGAGAGAGAGCGTGGGCTCCAGTGATTTACCGGTTACTTCGAAGTCGATTTATGGCGCAGATACTTCATGTGGACATTTCCAATTTACACAACAATACATCCTCTCTCTCTCTCTCTCTCTCTCTCTCTCTCTCTCTCTCTCTCTCTCTCTCTCTCTCTCTCTCTCTCTCTCTGTCTCTCTCTCTCTCTCTCTCTCTGCAGACAGACGGGGGTGTCGCAAATGATAGTTTCATGGAAGCTTCCGTGGCTTCCCTGCCCTGAGAAAGTCCAAGTTTCCGGGTGATTTATTGTGGCAGAAGTGAAACATAAGGATATAGATTTCCTCCCACTTGGAGGCCCCTAGATTTAGGGAGGATTTCGGCCTCTTGTGTTTCTGCCTGGTGTTAGATCATCTTACGGGATGAATGTGCTTTACGTGGCTGATTTGAATGCGCGCACGCACGCGCCTGTGTGTGTGTGTGTGTGTGTGTGTGTGTGTGTGTGTGTGTGTGTGTGTGTGTGTGTGTGGTGCGTGCGTGTGTATGTGTGTGTGTGTGTGTGTGTGTGTGTGTGTGTGTGTGTGTGTGTGTGTGTTGTGCGTGTGTGTGTGTGTGCGCGCGCGCGCGAAAGCGAGAGAGAGAGAGAGAGAGAGAGAGGGGGGGGGAGGGGGGGGGAGGGAGAAAAAATACGATTACAAATAGGAATCCCAATACGAATGATCTAATGTGTTAGGCCTGGTGTCCTTCGTTTACATGGGGACAATGAGGAAGGGAGTGGAGGAGGAGGGGGGGGGGGGGGGGGGGGCAATGGTTAACTGAGCAATACTAAGGGAAACAATCTATCTTTATATTCGGTCGTCATGGCATGGAAATGATTTTAAAGTTGTACAGTTCATTTCATAGTCAGCCTGCTGGATCACAATACCGTCAGCTGTGCGACCAAGTTTAGGTGCTGATGCTAAATTTTATAGTTTGGATCACTTTAAGGCCCATAATTCTCTTTATAACAAGAAATGTTATTAACAGTTCAAATGGAAATTGTATAGTGATTAGGTCATTTGTTTTAAAGAAAGATTTCCTTTCCAACCAGCACAGACGTCAAAACAGTTTTTAAAAAAGAACTTCGTGATATTAAGACTTGTGTAAACCTCGATTGTCATCGTAAAATAGTACGAGTGCCACATCTGCCTTTTCTCTCTGGTCTGAAAGTTTTGACGAAGCTACCCATTCGCTTTGGTTCATCCTCAACACACTTTGCTACTGCGCTGCAAAGGTCACACGCATTCATTTGTGTAGTGTCAACTGGCTCAGGAACAGCCGTTGTGCTGTTGCACGTGTCCTTGCTCTTTGCACAAACATCTGTGGGGAAAACATCGGGTGCTGTCGTGCTCGCCTTGTGCACATGATTGTGATTCCTTTTCTAGCATCTACGTATCGGTGGCGTGGTATTCCTCTGATTCAGGTTCTATAATGTCAATCATCGCTCGCTTTTCACTAACTGAGGGATTCCATCATTTGCAGCAGCAGGTACTGGACATGCTGCTGATCAGCACCTGTCTGACGGCACAGAGCTCCCAACACAGGCAGGGTCGTTGAAGTGAAACACGTTCGACAAGATGTTATTCTCCGCGTTGTCAAAGAAACTTGGAAGAGTAGGGAGGAACAAGCCAGTGGGAGAGGAGGAAGAAGAACTTGCCTGATGATGATGATGATGATGATGATGATGATGATGATGATGATGATGGTGATGATGATGACGATGATGATGATGATGATGATGATGATGATGATGATGATGATGATGACATTACGACTATGCTTGGTTAGAGGCCAAGCTCTCAACATCTTAGAATCCTGTTCACACAACGGACTACCATCCTTAGCAGAGTCGACTGAAGAGCAGCCTACAGGCACTATATTCGTCGTTTCCCGTATCATTCAGTCAACGTCAGTCACTCAGATTTTTTCTGTCTTTCATTCTTTCGATGTACATCCACACTAACGGTCAAATTGGTCAACTCGTCAGGAAGTCGATGAAAGGATTTTACGTGTGCGCAAGATGTCATGTGTGCGTTCCACACGGTTTGTAGTGTCATTTAAAGGACTTTTAGGGAAAAGAAATCAGAACCAATGTTAAGTCCTAGGGGAAAATCCCTTTGTACCGAAACGATCCAGCGGAGATTCGAACCCGCAACCACAGGTCAGAGGGGTCCTGTGCTGGATCCCAGGACAGGTCTTTGTTTGTTCTTGTCTCAGTCATCAACAGCTGGGTAGAGTTGTCCAACTGGGTAGAGTCGTCCAACTGGGTAGAGTTGTCCAGCTGGGTAGAGGTGTCCAGTTGGGGTAGAGGTGTCCAACTGGGTAGAGATGTCCAGCTGGGTAGAGTGTCCAGTTGGGTAGAGTTGTCCAACTGGGTAAGTTTGTCCAACTGGGTAGAGTTGTCCAGCTGGGTAGAGGTGTCCAACTGGGTAGAGTTGTCCAGCTGGGTAGAGGTGTCCAGTTGGGGTAGAGTTATCCAACTGGGTAGAGGTGTCCAACTGGGTAGAGCTGTCCAGCTGGGTAGAGGTGTCCAACTGGGTAGAGTTGTCCAACTGGGTAGAGTTGTCCAACTGGATAGAGGTGTCCAACTGGGTAGAGGTGTCCAGTTTTTACGGCATCCTTAGGATTTAGACATCGATCTGTTTCTGGGATGGGTCATTAACAACCGGGTAGAGGGGTCCCATTCTTTAATATCGTCAGTCCAGGATTTAGACTTCGATCTGCCCCTGGAGTGAGTCATGAACAAAAACGGCGTGGTGACCATGTCCAGTCCTTGTTGTCGTCCTCAGTGAGTTTGATTTTGATCTGCTTCTAGAGTGTCCTTAAGAACAGGGTAAAGATGCCCAGTCCTTGACGTCTTCTTGAACGACTTAGACTTCGATCTGTGTCTGGGATGAGTCCTGAACAAGAACGTTGAGGTGTCCATGTCCACTCGTTGTCGTCGTCCTTCCATCGCTCAGACTTTCATCCGCTTCTGGGGTGTCCTGAAGAACAGAGTAGAGATGTCCTAGAGGTATCCTTAAAGGATTTACACTCAGGTGAGTCATGAGCAGCAGGGTAGGGGTGTCCAGTTCTTGTCGTCGTTCTTTTCATGACTTGGACGTCCATCTACTTCTGGGGGTCCTCAATACCAGGGTAGGGGTGTCCAGTCTTTGGCGTTATCCATACTTACGTAGTCTTCCATCTTCCTCAGGAGCAGCCACCGTCAGCTGTTCCCTGCAGAATGGTCCCAAAGAGGGAGTCATGCACAGGCACATGCCTACACCAGGTAACCTTACGGCGGCGCGAAATAATCCGGGGGGAGGGGAGTGGGGGGGGGGGGGGTATTCGTGACTGTCACTGCATTCATGTAATGTGAAATATCACAATGCGGCTGTGAGAACGAAAAATGTAACAATCCAGCAGTCTAGCGGAAAAAAGTAACGATGCAGATCCACGCGAAATACTGCAAATCTCACGCAAAGTGTAACAACGCAGAAATAAAGAAAAAAAAAAATGTAACAACTTGTAAAACATAAACGCTTCTGTCACCAGTGTGGTTATAATCGTTACATTTTTTTCTGAGATGTACAAAAGAATTATAATTTTTTAGGTCGAGACTGTTTTTTTTTTGGGGGAGTGGGGTGGGGGGGGGGGGGGGGGATGGGGGGGGGTGGGGGGGGGGTGGAGAGGTTCTTTTTCTTTTATTTCCTTTCCAGGTTTTGTCGATCGATAACGACTGAATCTGCTGGAACATTACGACTGATTCTTTTCTTTTCAATGGATGGAAAACTATTTTAGCGCCATTCACTGGAACTCCTCAACAGCATGTGACTGCAGAGCTCATTACTCTCTGTTACGTCTTCCCTGTCGCCGTGCATAACGGAAACCTTGCAGCATCCATCAAGTTAAAAATGAAACAACATGCTACAGGTGTCGCCCTCCACGCACTAAGAAATCTAACACTATTGTCACTACTTTCTCTCATATGAATTTCGCACACACACACACACACACACACACACACACACACACACACACACACACACACACACACACACACACACACACACACACACACACACACAAATTCATTCTGAAAATACTACGATTGACTTCAAACTGGATCTTTTTTTTTTTTCTATGAAATGTTAGATCGCATAGAGATATACTGAAAATTTCTGATGAGAAGATAACGGATACTCGCATAGAGACACTGAGAATTTCTGATGAGAAGATAACGGATACTCGCATAGAGACACTGAGAATTTCTGATGAGAAGATAACGGATACTCGCATAGAGATGCTGAAAATTTCACAGGAGAAGATAACGAATACACGCATAGGGTTTGCTCAGAATTTCTCATGGGAAGATAAGAGAATGTATTCTAGGGTTGACTGCCAGAACGCAGTATCTCACATATAAGTATATAAGGGAGATACTGGGTTCTGGCGGTCAACCCTCTTTTTGCATAATGTCACTGTCTGTTCATAAGAAGCTCTAAGCCCAGCGTCCATTTTTAGCTGAACATGAATCCAGCCCCTGGTGTTCCAGACAACGTCATCCAGCGTTAGTGTCCAGGGTCCTGGATTCCCCTTGAACTGAGCATGACGACTCCTCGTGATCGGATAGTTCATGCATCGTTGGCGTCACTGTCTGCATATGACAAGGCGCCAGGTTTTCAATCCGATATCGTCTTAACATGAATCTGGGCCTACATGTTTCATCTAGTTAAGTTTCGGGTTCGAATCCAGATACTGGTAAAGAACCAAACGGTAACTGCGGGACATCATCCAGGAATCATGATTTGGATATGACCCAGCTGCCTCACAGTCTGAGTTAAAGGCCAAAAATCCTGCCTGAAAGTGAGAGGGGTGAGGGAGGGATGGGAGTGGAATGCTTTCTGTAGCTCTTGCGCTGACCAATTCTTGTTGCAGCCAGGTCAGTCTTGTTTTCGGGCAGCTGTTGTTTCGCAGACATTATTCTAACTCAGTACAGATTTTGATTTGGGAACATCATTTTCGCTTTGAATTGGGAGCTCAGTTGCATGCAGATCATGTAGCACTTTTTTTTTTATTTT
>JADBJO010004776.1:135000-137500 GCA_016801955.1 Conus betulinus | reverse complement strand
TTGGAAATCTCTCTCTCTCTCTCTCTCTCCTCTCTCTCCTCTCTCTCTCTCTCTCTCCTCTCTCCTCCCTCTCTCTCTCCCTCTCTCTCTCTCTCCCCTCCCTCTCTCTCTCTCCCCTCTCTCCTCTCTCCTCTCCCCTCTTCTCTCTCTCTCTCTCTGCGCGCACGCTCGAACGCTCGTGTAGGTGTATGAATGTATATTGCTGTAGTCTTGTTATTTCGAACGAAAAGCACAAATAGAACATATATATTCTGAACAAAATGTACCACAGAAATGGGAGTGGGCAGAAGGAATGGGGCGGTGGGGTGGGGTGGGGGTGGGGGGGTTAGGGGTGGGGGTGGGGAAGGTGGGGTTATTCCTTCCGTTTATAGTCCATCAGCCTTTGTTATAAAACTCACAGAAAGTTTTTCACGTCATCCCACACCTTAATTATTTAACTAACCGAAACCCAAAGCAAAATTCAAAAGGACAGATACGGACATTCAACACCTACACGCTCAACCCCCCTGTTGTCTAAATTAACACAGCATTATATACGCGCATTCTTTAGCAGCAAACCCCCCCCCCCCCTCCCCCCCCCCCACCCCCCCCCCCATACGTGTCAACTTTAACAGTATCGAAAACAATACACGACAGCAAAAGAGATGTACGGGATATTTTTTGTCACAGGATCGTGTGGTGTCTTCGTGTCTACGACTAGAAATTTCTTTTGAGCGAACAAATGCGCTTGCTCACAGTATACATCCGCTTCATCGACACTATATATTTCAAGACCATACACAGATAGCAGCTGTATCTGAGCATTATAATGTTTACAAGACAGATCTACTGAATATATGTTAATTGTACTTAATTTTCTCAATACGTAAAGAGGTGTGCCCTTGCATTTACTAGGGAGATACTTACACTAGCATTAAAACTCTGTCTAGTTGAAAAACAAATCTTCAATGTTAAATGGCAATGACAAAAGGCTTATCCTTTTCATCCAAAAGCTAACTCCCCCTGGCTTTGAAGTAACCACCTCTTCTAAACATTATGATGATACTACTTTTGTCCAGATTAATCTTAACTCCAAAAGAGAATTTCTCCTTATGTAAACTGTTAAGCTGATTTTGAGGACCGAGAGTTTCAGACAAAAGAACAACATCATCAGATAATAAGAGTATCAACACTTTCAAAGTATCTGACGAAAGCGTACACCATGTTTTCCTTTTTTGAAAGCATTAACTGCCAGCTCATTGATGAAGAAAGAAAAATAAACAGGACTAAAAACATCATCTTGCTTTACATTAGCTGACCAATCAATAACAAAGTTGATCCACATTTTACACTTGGTTTAACACACTGTTACGTGTTTTAAAACTCAACGAAAGAGTTTTCCCTGAAGTGCCTTAAAAATCATACATACTGCAATAAGCTTCTATTCAAAGAATCAAATACCTTTCAAAACTTGATAATGACTACAAATAATTCTTGATTCCAGTTGGCATTACACTGGGGTTTTTTAACACAGGAATTAAATGTCCACAAACGATCGATCGTGCAATACCCTTGCTTATATAACCTGCTTGATGTTCCCGTGTAAGATTACACACCTAAGCCCACACGTGCGTCTGATATTCATGATCGTACCATAAACTTTATTGCTATCATCACGCGGTATGATACATCTTGAATGATGTGGCTCAGTTCAGTGTCCTTTCTCTACAAGGGAATGATAAGTGATTCCATCCAACTATGGGTAGAAATGCCACGATCAAAAAGTTCGCTAAAGAACATGACCGCCGCCCCCCCCCCCCCCCCCCCCCTCCCCCCTCCATCCCCCTCCACCCCCTCACCCCCACCCCCACCCCGCCAAAACAAAACAAAACAAAACAAAACAAATCTTGAATAGATTATTTCATTAATCATTCCGTCAGTTCCAGCAGCTTTCTTTAACTGTAATCTCCTGTCAGTAAGGAGTATTTCATCCTCAGAAATAGGCTCTTTTAAAGTCTATCATCGTCTTCATTCATATCAGCAAATAATATATCATTTGCATTAATAGTGTCCTTTTCAACCAAGTTTTAAACTGTATATATAATTGATCTAATTGATCGCATGCGCGCGCACGCGCGCGAGTGTGTGTGTGTGTGTGTGTGTGTGTGTGTGTGTGTGTGTGTGTGTGTGTGTGTGTGTGTGTGTGTGTGTGTGTGTGAGAGAGAGAGAGAGAGAGAGAGAGAGAGAGAGAGAGAGAGAGAGAGAGAGAGAGAGAGAGAGAGAAAATACGAATACGAATATTTATTCAGATTTAAGGCCATGGCCCCATACTGAAGGGGGGGGGGGGGGGGGGACATTTAACAATTATACAATGCAACTTACGTCTAAGACGTTATAGATCATGATCCTTTCTCTGCAGCAATGAAAATATACATAGTAGAATGAAGTTGATGCACAACAGCACGCAATCTGTTTTGTGCTTCATGAAATTACATAACCAGATTGCAGGTAATGTTTTCTT
>JADBJO010004776.1:105000-110000 GCA_016801955.1 Conus betulinus | reverse complement strand
CTCTGCTACGTCTCTCTCTCTCTCTCTCTCTCTCTCTCTCTCTCTCTCTCTGGTCTCTCTCTCTCTCTCTCTGTCTGTCTGTCTGTCTGTCTGTCTCTCTCTCTCAAGTCTCTGTCTCTCAGTCAACGGGGTAAGCTAGGGTATATATATACATATATACATATATATATATATATGTTTCTTTTTCTCTCTCAATTTCAAATCTTTGCCAAGTCATTACTATAATGATGTAAGAATTGTTAACCAGCACTTGTTTTCCCCCACTACTTATTGTTCAGCATTATATATATATATATATATATATATATATATATATATATATATATCCACAGGCCCTTGAAATGCTCTATACATGTATATATATATATATATATATATATATATATATATATATACACACACACATGTATAAAGCATTTCAAGGGTCTGTGGATATGCTTAGTGTTGGGCAGAAGCATCCTCCCGTCCCTAACATTTAATATAATTCTAACAGTTTTTTTTTTTTTTCTATGATAAAGAAGGACATGGTGAAGTAAGGCTGATTGACCCATGTGTTTTTATGGTGTGTGTGTGTGTGTGTGTGTGTGTGTGTGTGCGCGCGCGCGCGCGCGCGCGCGTGTGTGTGTGTGTGTGTGTGTGTGTGTGTGTGTGGTGTGTTTGCTTTCATACTTTGTACTATATATGTATTTGTGAACTGTAAACAGCCTCCATCCTTTTCCCCACTACTCCTGAATCCAGAGAGAGAGAGAGAGAGAGAGAGAGAGAGAGAGAGAGAGAGAGAGAGAGAGAGAGAGAGAGAGAGAGAGAGAGTACGAATACGAATACGAATACGACTATTTCATTACATTAAAATGGAAAAGCCAAGCAGCTTTTTTTTTACGTCATGTCCTCACAGAAACGGGAGGGGGGGGGGGGGGTTAATAAACTTGGAAGAAGAAGAAGAACAAGAAGAAGAAGAAGAAGAAGAAGAGAGAGGGAGAGAGAGAGAGAGGGAGGGAGAGAGAGAGAGAGAGAGGCAGCAGAGAGAGAGAGAGAGAGAGAGAGACAGAGACAGAGACTGAGAGAGGCAGAAACAGAGACAGAGATGGGGTAGGGGTGGGAGACTGGAGCCATCCTAAGATGAAGAAGTTGTGATCATCATTTCTTTCGCTACTGTTCTGTGAAAACGGAGAATCAAAGAAACGTTATAGTGTTTGGAAAGGCTGGTTATTGACATCAAGAGAGAAAGATGGCCCATCATAGTTCTTTAATGTCCCCTTTTACAGCTTACTTAAGCCTAAGTGTCGGGTAATATTGCTTTTTTCCACACGAAGGAGTTTTGTCAGCGAGAGCAGGAATGTTTCATGTAGAGCTAGAATAACTGTCAGCATCCGGATAGTTTTCAGTGTATTTTGGACATGGCTGCCTGAAAAGCAATGTTATGGATGACAGTTTTTCATTGATGTCTTCTGATATCACACCCCGAACATTCCCGTTTAATCCCATCGATTCGCGATAAAAGGGATCGTAAACTTGCCTTCAAGTCGCACATAACTTGCTGGATTAAACTGGAAGAATCATAAAGAATGAACAACTGTATGCATAGATATGAAATGAACATCAGCGGGTAGGAAAAAAAGTAGCCTAATGTCAGTAGAGATGGTAGTCATCTTGATACAAGATTTGGGAATGAATAACTTCCATCCCATTCCCATCCCACTACTCTTCAGTCCCCACAGAGAGAGAGGAGGAGAGAGAGAGAGAGAGAGAGAGAGAGAGGAGAGAGAGAGAGAGAGAGAGAGAGAGAATGGGGGCAGGGGGAAGGGGGGGAGGGTAGAGCCATCTTAAGATCGTTACAGTACTTGTGATCATCATTTCTTTCGCTACTGTTCTGTTAAAACGGAGAATCGAAGAAACGTTATAGAGTTTGGAAAGGCTGGCTATTGACATCAAGGGGGAAAGATGTCCATCAACATAGTTCTTTAATGTCCCCTTTTACAGCTTAGTTAAGCCTAAGTGTCGGGCAATCTTGCTTTCGCCACACGAAGAGTTTTTTTTTTTCGGTGAGTGTGGAAATGTTTCATATAGAGCTAGAATTACCGTCAGCATTAGTTTCAGTGTATTTGGATATGGCTGCTTGACATAGGAATTCTATGGATGAGAGTGTTTTCAATGATCTCTTCTAATATAACATCCCCTAACATTACCATTTAACCCAACCGATTCGCGATAAAAGGGGTCGTAATTCTTCTTCAAATCGCACAAAACTTGCTGTCTGAAATTGAAAAGAATCTTAAAGTCCCTATTAAAGTCCCTATTATATATATATGCATATATATATATATATATATATATATATATATATATATATATATATAAGCATCATCGGGTAGAAAAAAGTGGCCTCACGTCAGTAAGTAGAGGTAATGGTCATCTTGATATAACATGCGGAAATGATATTAGTGCCTGACAAGCTCTCTCAAAGGCAAGGAGAAGTGTCGGAATATCGTTTCCATCACGACTCGTTAATGTCTCTCTCTGAGTTAATCTCCTCTCCTCTCTCTCTCTCTCTCTCTCTCTCTCTCTCTCTCTCTCTCTCTCTCTCTCTCTCTCTCTCTCTCTCTTGTCCTTTAAAGGACTAATAAGGCGTGGAGTTAACAGCATTTGGGTTAGAAGCTCACATCCACCAGAAGTAGTAGAGACAGTTGACTTAAGGTAGATAAACAAACTTAAGAGAAAAATTACTATTCCACCAAACGAATGAGAAAAAACAGATAACAAGAAAAAAAAAAGACCAAACAAAGCACGACGCGTTTTGACCTCTTTGGTCTTCTTCAGATAGGACCAACAACATTCAAGACAATGAAAACGGAAAACGTATAATCATTTATCTCCTCAAATCAGGCACAAAATGGAAGTGGGTTTTTTGTGCCCAATTTGAGGAGATAAGTGAAGAAAGAAAAAAAAGAAACAAAGAGGAAAAGAAGGAATTAGGGAAGAAAAAAAGAAAAAGAAGGAAGGGAGGAAAGAAAGAGAGAAAGAAAGTAACAAGAAAAAAGGACAGAAAAATAACAAAAAGAAAGAAAAGAAGAAAAAAGAAAGAAAGAAAAAAAAATAAAAAATGAAAAAAGCAAGAAAAGAAAGAAAGAAAGAGAAATAGAAGGAAAGAAAGAAAAAAAAAAGAAAAAAAGAGAGAAAGAGCGCGAACAAAAGAAAAGAAAAGGGAAGAAGCAGCAGCAAGAAAGACAGACAGACAGACAGAAAGAACGAAAGAGAAAGAAAGAAGAAAGAAGGAAAAGAAAGAAAGAACATTCAAGCAGCAACAACACAAAGAAAATCTTGTGAATATTAATCTCCACACCCAGGGCAGTCTGATCTTTCTAACACCCAACCCAGGGAGTGTAGAGCGGCAGTGGCGTGAAGTCGGGTGGGAGACTGGGGGGTGGGGGGTGGGGGGTGCTTCCGTTGACCTGAAAACATTTTGCAGAGACCCAGAGCTCCGACACACAACTGACAGAAGTGGAGGAATCTGGTGAACCGCTCTTCAGTGTGAGGTCCCATAGACACCCCTCAGAATTAACGATGAAGGAGGAGGAGGAGGAGAAGAAGAAGAAGAAGAAGAAAGAAGAAGAAGAAGAAGAAGAAGAAGAACAAGGAGGAGGAGAAAGAGAAGGAGAAGGAGGAGAAGAAGGAGGTGGAGGAAAAGGAGGAAGAGAAGGAGAAGGAGCAGAAAGAGGAGAAGGAGCAGAAGAAGGAGGAGGAGGAGAAGAAGAAGAAGAAGAAGAAGAAGAAGGAGAAGAAAAAGAAGATAAATGATGATAAAGAAAAAAAGTAGAAGAAGGAGGAGGAGGGGGAAGGGAAGAGAGGAGGAGGAGGAGCAGGGGGAGCAGAAGAAGGAAAAAGAGCGAGGAGGATGAGGAGGAGGAAGAGGAGGAGGAGGAGGAGAAATGATTTCGAATGAGACAGCGAATCTCTCAAGGAAGAGGAATCAAAACATACACATTTCCTGCAGATTCTCTGTTTCACCTTAACTGAACATAAAACAAATCAGTGTGTGCGGCAGTTGGTAGGCTGGGTGACAAGAACTCTTTCTCGCTGTTATCAAAGATGTACAAAGCAGAGGATTGGTATCTCGTCGATGATCTCCCACCATCCGCCTTGGCGAAATAACTAACCTTTATCGGGCGAAAGAGTAGTTCAATTAGCGGGTGTGCCCTCTCAGCTTATCATGTACGTCAACTTCTTGTTGTTCGATATTCAGCGAGGGCGGCCTTTTGTCTGCACGTCTCCTTCGCCAGCACGCAAACCACCGTGTGAGCGCTTCACAGTTGATCTTCATTGCCTGTGAAATGGGACGAACAGACAGCCAGACTATGAACAGGAGGCGGACAGACGCAAAGCCAGAGTGATGAACAGGAAGTGTTAAATACCTTCAATGTATGCAAGTGGTAGTCTAACGATACTGATCCTGTGCACTCTCCATCTTTGGAGTTTTTCAGCACCGTGAACCTCGCTTGATATTAGCATCTAAGGCGCGTCCCCTTGTACATTATGTTACTACTGATATGATCATAGCCCGCTAGAATTATCATTATGTCGCCCAGCTGAATCCCGGTGGAAGTTTGCCGACCGTGTAAAGACCAAAATATGTCAACTTTCATTATACGATCGGCCGCCTCTCTCTCTCTCTCTCTCTCTCTCTCTCTCTCTCTCTCTCTCTCTCTCTCTCTCAGGTAC
Source organism: Conus betulinus (assembly GCA_016801955.1). Lineage (NCBI taxonomy): Eukaryota > Metazoa > Mollusca > Gastropoda > Neogastropoda > Conidae > Conus > Conus betulinus. The sequence goes on along the minus strand of JADBJO010004776.1, from coordinate 105,284 downwards.
TTTTTCACATATTATGCTGAGAACGTAAAATTGGAATTGTAAGTATGAGTAGTGTGTTGTTTATTTTCATGACTACATTTTTTTTTTATTACACTGTATCTCCCCTAAACGAATTATTTTGAGAAACACATTTAAAAAAAAAAAAAAAAAAAAGTAGGGGCGCATCCCCTGGCACTGCTCCCTGTCCAAGACCATCCTGCAGGATACAATACAGGGAGAATCCTGGATGTACAACGCTGAAGACCGGATTGCTTACGCCTCCTCTAGCTTGTCGCGCATGACTT
>JADBJO010004776.1:87500-95000 GCA_016801955.1 Conus betulinus | reverse complement strand
GCGAGAGAGAGATGGAGAGAGGAGAGAGAGAGAGAGAGAGAGAGGAGAGGAGAGGGAGGGGAGGAGGAGGCGATGAAGAGAAAGTGAGGAACCGAATCAGGAGAGAGGAAATACGGCCGATAGAGAGGAGAGGAGAGGGGAGAGGAGAGGGGAGAGGGAGAGGGAGAGAGAGAGGGGGAGGAGAGACGAGGAGAGAGAGAGAGGGGAGAGAGGAGGAGAGACGGAGAGAGAGAAGAGGGAGGAGAGGAAGAGAGAGAGCGGGAGAGAGAGAGAGAGGAGGAGGAGATGGAGAGAGAGGAGAGAGAGAGGAGTGAGAGAGAAAAGGAGCGAGAGAACAAATGAGAGGAGAGGGAGAGGAGAGAGAAGAGGAAGGGAGACGGAGGAAGGAGGAAGAGAGAAGAGAGAGGAGAGAAGAGAGAGAGGGAGCGGAGAGAGAAAACGAGGGAGAAGGAGAGAGGGGAGAAGGAGGAAGGGAGGGAGAGCTAGAGGAGGGACGAGAGAGAGGAGAGAAGGAGGAGAGGAGAGGAGAGAGAGAGCAACCCCGACCCCAACGCAAGAGAGAAGAGCCCCACACCACACCCCACCCGCCGGGACGAGAGAGAGGGGGGAGGGGGGGGGGGGTGACGGAGAGAGAGAGAGGAGAGAGAGGAGGAGAGTGGAGGAGAGAGGGGAGGAGCGAGGCGAGGAGAGAGGAGAGAGGAGGGTGAGGGAGGACGAGAGAAGAGCCCCACCCCGAGAGACGACCCCAGAGGAGAGAGGAAGAGAGGAGGAGGAGAGAGGGGGGAGAGAGGGAAAGAGGGGAGAGGTGACGAAGGAAACGGAGGGAGAGAAAGAGAGGCGAGAGGAGGAGTGGAGAGCGAGAGAGAAGACGAGCGAGCATGAGAGGAGAGAGAGAGGTAGGAGACGGAGGACGCAGAGGGGAGACGGGAGAGAGGAGAGGGAGAGAGAGGAGAAGAGGGAAAGGAGGGACAGAGAAAACGAACCAGGGGACAAGGGAAGGACGGAGGTGGAGGAGAGAGAGGAGAGGGAGAGGAGGAGGAGAGAGGAGAGAGAGCGGAGAGGATAGAGAGAGAGCCCGAGAGAGATAGGAGGACGGGAAGGAAGAAGGACGGAAGAGGAAAGAGAAGTAACAGAAGAGTAAAAGAGAAGAGAGTGAGTAGATTGAAAGGCGGAAGGTAGGCAGGGAACAGTAAGACGGCAGAAAAGGATAAAGGGAGAGAAAGAGAAGGACGGAGAGAGATACCCGAGAAGGAAGGAAGAGAGAGCGAGCCACGAAGAAGAAGGGGTAAACGCGGAGAGGCGGAGGAAGGGGGAGAAGGAGGGGAGGAGAGGAGAGAGGAGAGGGAGGACGAGTGGAGAGCGATGAAGAGAGAGAATAGGCGAGGAGGAAAGGAGAAGAGAGATTGTTGAAGGAGGGGGGGGGATGGAGCGGAGGGCGGGGGAAGAAGGGGGGAGAGGAGAGAGGAAGAGGGAGAAGACGAGATGGAGAGAAAAAAGAAGGGGAGAGAGAGAGAGAGAGTGAGTGGAGAGATAGAGAGAGGGAGAGAGGAGGAGAGATAGAGAGGAGAGAGGGAGAGAGAGAGGAGCGGAGAGGGAGGGAAGAGGAGGGAAGGGGAGAGAGAGAGAGGAGGGGAAGGAGGTTGGGAGAGAGGAGAAGAGTGAGGAAGAGGGAGGATGAGAGAGAGAGGAGAGAGGGAGGAGAGAGGAGGAGAGAGAGGAGGCGAGGAGGGGGAGAGAGGGAAAGAAGAAGGGAGAGGAAGGGGGGGAGGAGGAAGAGGAGGGAGAAGTGAGGGGGGGAAGAGAGAGAGGAAGAGTGGGAGAGAGAGGAGAGGGGAAGCCGGAGGAGCGCTAGAAGAGGAGGAAGACGGTGGAAGGAGGGGGAAGATAGAAAGAAGAGCGAGAGGAGACGAGGGCGGAGAGAGGAGAGGGAGGAGAGGAGAGGGAAGAGAGGAGAGGAGAGAATAGAGAGAGAGGAGGAGAGATGGGAGAGGGAGAGGCGAGAGGAGAGAAGAGCGCAGAGACGCGAGAGTGTCTCTTGTGATTTTGCAGAGAGGAGTAGAGAGGATGAGAGGAGAGGAGAGAGGGAGAGAGAGAGAGGAGAGAGCGTGGAGAGAGAGGGGGGGAGGGCTGAGTGCGACTGGAGAGAGGGAGGGGAACGAGGAGAGGAGCGGAGAGGAAGAGATGGAGGAGAGGGAGAGGCGGAGGGGGAGAGGAGAGGGAGTTTTAGAGTGTTAGGCGAGGAGATGGAGGGAGGAGAGAGAGAGAGGGAAGGATGGAGAGGATGCGAGGAGATGGGGAGAGGAGGAGAGGAGGAGGAGAGAGAGCAAGGAAGGAGAGAGGGGGGGGATGGGAAGAGATTTGAGGAGCGAGCGGAGGAGAAATGGAGAGAGGGAGAGGGGGAGGAGAGAGGAGAGAGAGGAGGAAGAAGAGGAGAGAGGGAGGAGAGGGAGAGAGAGGAGAGATGGAGACGGAATTGGGAGATAGGAGGAGAGGAGAGTTGTGGGTGAGTGGGGGGAGATAAAGGAGAGGAGAGAAGGACGAGAGGGACGAGAGAGAGTAAGAGGCGGAGAGCGTAGAGTTAGGAGGAGTCGACGAGGGAGGGACAGTAGGACGCAGGAGAGACCAGGAGAGAGAGGGGAGAGAGGGGACGAGAGGAGGTGTAGAGAGAGAGAGAGAGAGAGAGGGAGGGAGGAGGAGGAGAGCGAATCAGAGAGAGAGGAGAGAAGAGAGGAGGAATCGGAGGTAGGAGAGAAGGAGAGGGAGAGCTTCGGTGTGGGGATGAGAGGAGTGAGAGAGAGAGAAGTGTGTGGAGGGGAGAGATAGGAGAGAGGATGAGTGAGGAGTGAAGGGCATTCGGGCAATGTGTGTGTGTGTGTGGTGTGTGTGTGTGTGTGGGTGTGTGGGTGTGTGTGTGTGTGGATAACGTGGAGGGAAAGGGGGTGAGATGGGGGCGAGTCGTGCGCCAGAGATGGTTACCTGATTTTGGGTTCGTTGATGTTGTACCGTGAGAAATGACGTGGTGTAATACTGGTTCATTAACTTACCAAACGTAGACCCTGAAGACGTAGAACTTATTATTATTTATGGACAACGCGCAAGCACGCACACTCCACAGGAGAGACACCTGCACACACACGACAAACAACACGAGACACACGACACAACACAGGACACACACACACAATACAGCAGAATCACACAGCGAGATGGCAGCGCGCCACACGCACAGGACCACAGACAGGAGACCATACGGGGGAGCAGTGTACACGGAGGGACATTCGACGAGATACAGGACGGAGAGAGATGAGAGGAGAGAGAGGAGAGAGGATGAGGAGGATGAGGGGAGGGAGATGCAGGAGGGGGGGGGGGATTAGATGGAGATTTCCCAGGAGAGAGAGAGGAGAGAAGAACAGGAAGAGACTCACTGCGGACGAGAGAGGAGGCCCTTGCAGCGTTAAGGGACCAAGGAAAACTAGCGATAACGACTTACAAAACATTAACAAACCAACATATCTTCATAACAAAAAAAGTTCATCCATTAGATATAGGTAAGGCGTAGCGTAGACTGACTTTCCAAACGGAAAGCGAGAGAAGCAGCAACTGCTAAGGATAATAATTAGACAACTACAATGCATCAATAATATCAACATTTTTTATGTGGTTATAAGGCAAAACGAGAACGAACGGTACTACAATCAGTTATCAGTAAGCAGCAATGAATGCCTAGCATCAATAATCATAACACTTATATTCCATTTTTCTATCCAAAATGTCGCATGCTAAACATTACTATACATTTGAATAAAGAACAATACATCAATATGATCAACAGTAATCCGGACACACATTTATTACCTTGCAGTTATAGCGCTCGAAGAAATCAAGGTATTAAGACATCAATCAATTAGTGACAATGCACCAATAAAACCAGCGACCACAAACAGTCATTCATCATGATATAATTTTAATCATTAATAAAAACGGATAGTAACCATATCTCTCATTTATCATTATCTGGTTTTAAAAAACATCAGTGGAATTCTTTGTTCTGTTCTTCTTGTCTGCCTGTATGTGTGCTAGTTTGATGGGTACCATTTCTAACAACAGCTTGGAGTTGCACGTACCTTTAAGCATGTCACTCTGGCAGTAAATTGTTTCCCCCTCGTTTTGCGACTGATTACCATTTACATTCCCTTAGTTTATCTCATATGACTTTATCGCGTTAACCGTTTAAAAAAAAAAAAAAAAAAAAAATTTCCCTTCACTTCATTTTGTTCAATATTTCATTTTTTAAAAACCTATCCAGTCTTAGTTCCTATCCTCTTTCAATTGCTAAGCATGGTTCAGGTAACACGCACATAAATGTCGAACGCACATACTTTAGGAACGATACAACTGGCCGATGAAAGTTGAACAACATTAGACGTTTGGAGACGAGAGGCAGCGAAGCTAGTCCTAGCCACTGAACCAAGACCGACAAGCGTGAGAGGAGAGAGAGAGAGAGAGAGGAGAGAGAGAGAGAGGGAGAGAGAGGGAGGAGAGAGAGGAGAGAGAGAGAGGAGAGAGGAGATGAGAGAGAGAGAGAGCAACATTTCTCTAAAACAAAAAAAAACAAACGCAAAAGACCAGGGAAAGCTGAAAGCAAAAAAAAAAATGCGCAAGGGTAAAAGCATACGGAACGCAATCGTCCGCGCTGCGCTGCGCGCGCGTTTTTTTTTTTTTTTTTCTTCTTCTTTAATTTTTTTTTTTTTTTTTTTTTTTTTTTTTTTTTTTTCTTTTTTCTTATTTCTTCGCGGTGGTTTTCAATGTATAGTGTTGTGTTGAGGGAGAGAGAGCTTGTGGGTATGCATGTGAGCATGGGACTACAAACACAGGGAGTACGCGCGTCGTCGAGCGCGCGCGCGCGCGAGTTGTTTATGTGTGTGTGGTGTAGTGTGTGTTGTGTCGTGTTGTGTGTGTTGTGTTTGTATGCTGGCATGCGTGAATACATGCAAGAGAGAGAGAAGAGAGAGAGAGAGAGAGTGTGGGTCTGTATGTTGTGTGGTTGTGTGGTGTGTTGTGCTATTGTGTGTGTGGGTGTGTTTGTGTGGTGTGGGTGTGTTTGTGAAGTATGAATTTTGGTGGAGGCAGGAATAGGTTCGGGAACACAGAGCGTGATTCAAGTGCTAATCATATGGAGCGAGACTTTCTCTTGTGTATCGATCTTCAAATCAAAGGGGGGGGGGGGGGGGGCGCGGGGGGGGGGGGCGAGGTAGGGGACAACGAATTTAGGACAGGTGTTTTAATCCAAGCGTCCAAAAAACACGAAGGAGAAAAAATGATAATAATATGAAAATAAAAATAATATGAATATAAACCAAAATGAAATGACCAGGAAAACACCGTAGAGAAAAGAATATGCGAATGAGGGGGAGTATAGGGTCTACTGGAACAACGCATGGTGAAGCCATTTAACGAACGTCAACATCGAGACGTCGCATCGAGGGGCCAAGCTTAGCCAGGGAACCACCAGCCAGCCCGCCACAAAGGTTTATAGGCAGGCGAATAAAAAAAACAAACCATTCATTTGGGTTGTTTTTTTATTGTTTGCGGGGGGACAACAGGGTCTAATACATGTCCTCGTGCAGTTAAGGTGATCCACGACTGTAACTCTTGGCACGAGAGAGAATGATGGGGAAATAAAAAAATGTGCCTCCCTCCCCACCCCCACACTCCACCCCTTCACAAATGTTGAAAACTGGTGTCCGTGGATTAGGAACCTAAACGGGGGTAGGTGGGTGTTGTCTTGGCGGGCAGCCAACTGATCATAAAGTTACTGGAGTTATAGTGGCTTTTGTTTTGACCCGATGATTTTGGTGATGTCGTCTTCGTCGTAGTAGTAATTAGATGCTGGTATTACTGCTTTGTTGCTGTCTTTGTGTGTTCTTACTTTTGTTCATATTTTTCTTTCTTAGTTGTTGTTTATGATTTTTCTTGGTTTTATAATTTGTTTGTGTGTTGTGTTGCTGCTTTTTCTTCTTATTCTTCTTATTCTTTTCTTATTTTATACTTCTTATTTTATTTTCTTCGCGTGGTGTAATGTTGATACCAAAATTAATATGTTATTGTTCGTGTGTATCTGGATATTGTATTGAAGTTGTGAGTGTGTTGTTGTGGTTGTTGTTGTTGTTGTTGTTTGTTGTTGTTGTTGTTGATGCTGCATGTGATGATGTTGTTGTTTTGTTGTTTTTTCTCTTATTCTCTTCCTTTATTCTTTCGTTCTTTTTCTTCTGCTCTCGCATTTTTGTGGTATGTTGTTTTGTGTTTAAATGAGGTTGGTGGGTCCTCCAGGATATCATGTTTTTGAGATACATGGGTGAAAAACACGCATGGAAGCATGTGCGTGGATATTTGTCTGATTGCTATATCCTCTCTCTCTCTATCTCTCTCTCTCGCTCTCTCTCTCTATCTATCTCTGATAGTGTGTGATATGTCGTGTGTGGGTGTGTTTGTGTGTGTGTGTGCTGTGTGTTATGTGTGTGGATGTGTGGGTGTACATGAGCGCGAGGGTCCCATGTGATGAGTGGAGTGTGGTTGTGTAACGCGCGTGTGTGCGTGTAGTTATCGCTGTGTGTAGGTGCGTGCGTGGTGCGCTGTGTGTGTGTATTGGCGTTGCGTGTGAGTTGTGTGTATGTGCGTGCGGGCGTGCGGGCGTGCGTGCGTGCGTTGCGTGTGTGTTGTCGTCGGCGTTGTGTTTGTTTGTGTGTTGGTGTGGGGTGTGGTGTCGTTCTGTGTGCTGGGGTGTGTGTGTGTTTTCTAAAGACACCAAGAACACTCATGTTAAGGGCAGATGAAGAGAAGAAGAAGAGAAGAAAGAAGGAAGGAAGAAAAAAAGGAAAAAAAAGCAGGGAAAGAAAAAATGAGAGTCCGGGGGGAAACAAAGATACAGGAAATGAAGAAGGGAACAAGCCCTCGACAGGAGGGCAGAGAAGAAGAAGAAAAAGAAAGGGGCAGAGGAAGACCATAAAAAAAAAAGGTACGACGAAGGAGAGTAAAAAGGAGGAGAAGGAGGTGAGGAGGACGAGGCGGAAGAATGAGGAATATGTGGTATTCGGATCGGAGCAGGAGGATAAGGATGAGGAAGAGAGTAATAAGCGGGGAGGAAACAAATGACAAAATGGGAAAGAAATTAGGAAGCAAACAATACGAGAAGAAGAAGAAGAGAGAAGCAGACGAAGACGAAGAGAAGCGGAATAGGACGAGTATGGGGGTGGGAGGAGAAAAGTTAAGTGGACAACCAAAATGGGGGGCGGGGGGGGGGGGGGGGGGGGGGGTGTGGGGGGGGGGGGGGGGTGGGTGGGTGGGGTTGGGGGGGGGGGGGGGGTGGGGGGTGGAGGGGTGGGGGGGGTGGGGGCGGGGGGGGGGGGGGGGGGGGGGGGGGGGGGGGGGGGGGGGGTGGGGGGGGAGGGGGGGGGTGAGGTGGGGGGGGGTGGGGGGGGGGTTGGGGGGGGGGGGTGGGGG
>JADBJO010004776.1:75000-82500 GCA_016801955.1 Conus betulinus | reverse complement strand
CCTAGAAAGAAGAAGAAGAAGAAGAAGAAGCTGGAGGAGGAGGAGGAGCAGGAGCGGGAGTAGAAGAAGAAGAAAGAAAGGAAGACATGAAGAAAGAAAAGAATGAAAAAGACAGATAGAAAGGAAGAAAGAAAGAAAGAAAGGAGAAGAGCTTCAATTGCGGTTTCACCATGGACGTGGTATTGTATGCTGTCTTGTCTGTACACGGTACACTTTGTCGGCAAAGACATGTTGATACAATGTGCAGGAGTTACTGATTAATGAATTAACAAATAAATAAGACGATAAAAGTAAATAGATAAATAAACAATCAAAAAACAAATGAATGAATCAATAAGTAAATAAACGAATAAGTGAAAAACAAACAAACAAACAAAAATGAATAACTGAATCAGACTAAAAATGAAATAAAGACAAATAAATACAGTAACACATAAATAGATTAACAAACCAAGAAATACATATATACAATGATAATGACTTAATACATAACTAAGACGAAGAAAAAAAATCACTTGATGCTCACATTTTGGTCACATTGAATGCATTATTTTGAATGAGTTTCCACATTTTCCTATATATACACATCGCAATTTATCATTATATCCTGCAACAGCCATTCTAGAATGGCATAAGTCATAATAGTCATAGCTAGAATTACCACCACAGACAAACTATAATTCACTACAACAGTACCAATAAAAGCAAGCGCGACTCGTGATCAGATCAACGGACTATTACGTTTACAAAAATCATGTAACAACATCACTAGTAACATTTCAATAACCATAAAAAACTGACTAAACAAACAATGGAAAAGTTAGCTGACTGAATTCTTGGAAGGGGGGGGGGGGGGGGGGGGGGGGGGGGAGGGGGAGGAGGGGAAGGGGGCTAAAGACAAAAAAGGGAAATTACGCAGCAAGCAACACTAGTTAGTGTCGATTCATTCAGTGTAGTTTCTTGCTGCGTAGTTTTTTCTCTTGTTATGCAATTTATCATGCAACTGTGTAATTTTACTGAAGCAGATGACTCATACTGACGCATAGCTACCAAGCAGCAGGACCTTCGTGACGTCACTAAACAATGCGTCAGTGATCTTTCACCTTTTACCTTCACTCAATCACAACAGCAAATGACAATTTCGGAGTCTAGAGAATGAAAAGAGTCTTAAAACCTTCAGCCTCCAACCCCTGTACTACAACGAAGCAAGTGGATGAATGAATGAAAATATCTGGCCAACATTAATGGCCCGTGCTATTGACTAAGTGGAGTGGGATGGAAAAAGTCACATCAAAAGCACTTGGGGTCAGCAGTAGCAATATCTCCTTAGTGTACCATTTGCATTGATAGGAAAAAAAGATAAGCTACGAGGTAGTTGACTGTGATGAGAACTGGGAGTGGTAGGTGGGTCATCTAGGGGAAGGACTTTGAATAATTTCTTGATGAGAATTATATCAACATTTCACCTCCACCCTCTCTCCTACTCGTGATGGAAAGAGCAACTTTCCGGTACTAGTCATCGTAAGAAATTCATATTTATTCCGGGTACTGTTAAAAATACTCAACAGCACCTCTGAGGTAAGTTTCCTTACGTCTGCACACTTACAAGTACTTGTAGCTCTGACAGACAGAATTGATTTAAAGGCAGAAGTTCAAAACATCAACACTGATTGAACAGCAGAGAATTGACACAAGTTAAGTGCAGTTTCACACGTCAACTTTACATGCTTATGCACGGGCAAGGATATACATGTCTGTTCTATAGGCTGTTTTAGTTCTCACTGAACCACAAAAATTAAGTGCCCATCCTCACTCCTGCTTTACTTACTTACACTCAGTGCAGTAGCTTAAGTTGACATACAGTGGGCATCGTCAATGTTACCTTGAATGTATATTCTTATACTCATCCACTTCACTTGCATAAAATCCAGTGTAGTAGCCGAAATGGTAATTGCAGACAGGTTATCACTGTTTCATCATAAAGTGAGCGTAAGTTCTGATTGAACCGATCTTAATTGGGTTGAAGTCCACTGGATTATACTCAGCTTTAGTCTGGGAAGATAGCTGATCTCTCTGGTGGCTGGTGACTGATCCTGCTGTGCAGACCTGTTGCTGTATGGCTGGGCTGTGGTGTGTCTTCACAACCTGTCTTGCTCAGTGGTTGTAGTATAGCCCCGGTTTAAGGTGTAGCCATGGTGTCTGGTGTAATCCCAGTTTCTGGCATAGCCATGGTGTATGGTTTAGCCACAGCTGGCACCAGGTCTGCGATAAAGAGAACCTGGTCTGTAGTTAAGTAGCTGAGTGGCTGGCTTATCGAGTTCACACATTTACCCTCTTATCTTTCAGAACAGGTGTGAGAACTCAGCCAGCAAAGGTTTTCTCTATTGTAGAGTTTCTACTGTAACTATCAATCTCCACTTTTGTTTAAAGGCTGAGTTAAGTTTACAAAAGGGTAGAAGACAGTAATACAATGCTAACAGTTTCAGCCAAATAACTCTTCAATGTTTCTTATGAATTAAATCACAATTAACTTGGAATATACTAAGCCCAAGTACACATGTGGTGTAGACTTAAAGTCTTACACTACAAAGCATTCCAACAATCACCAGTATTTAAAAATCCATGTAGCAGTTTTCACCTAGTACAGGCATACTGTTTTTCTGATCTAAATTTATCATTCAATTATCATCTGAACAGATAAAATTGCATACTGGCAAAAGTCAGGTTGACACACAAATAATAGTGGTCAGATTGTTATCAAAGAATCATAACCACACGGTGATAGCTTCTACCACACAGGGTGGCAAGCAAACTACTACACAGAATAATCATTCATCATTTTGATAAATGTCACCAAGTATTGTCAAAAAGTTATGCCTCTAACATGGCATGAAAAATATGATCAATGAATAAATTTAAAGTGCAAAACATAGTTTCAACTCACATTTCCTGCGATGAATCAGTAACTTCTGACTGGGTTTTCAGATCAGAGGGAGATTGCCATGCCCTCTCTCTTGAATAACCTCTGGCATTTGTCTTGTTACTTAGTTCTGATCTACAGCTGGTCTTCGGGAAAAGTCAGTGGGAAAGGGGGAAATGGCTGAGTTTTACGTCCTCATAGCGTAAGCTTTTAGGGACATGTCTTTCATTCACAGTAGTCTTTGATAGTGGGAAAAGACTCAGTGTCCCTATTTTAACCGCTAAATAATACTGGGTATTCTAGAGTTTCCCTGGCAACAGGCTATCACTCAGGGCAATGAGAGGGAGGAGTCTTGTCTGCCATTTGGCCTATTGCAAACTTTGGAATCTTCCCTTGTGCTGATCTGAGATCAACAAACGATAATTCATGTGCACGTCTTTAAAATGAATACTAATGAGCCCAGCCACCGGTCACCACAATGTCGTCACACCCACCCAAAGCGCGCGACGGACAGGGTGGGGGAGGGGGGAGGGGGGGGGGGGGACATGTAAGAAGGGGGGGCACAAGTAGCGAGGGGAGGGGGGAACATGTAGGGAGGGGAGGGGGGGGGGGGGTGAGCGAGAAGCAGGTCCCTGTGTCTTTGTGTGAGCGACAGGCAACGCAGTTGCAATGCAAGACAAATGTTTCACTGTGTCATGGCGTACAGTAGGGGGTGAAGGGGGGAGGGAGTCATAGGAGAGAAGGGTGGGGAGAGAGACTGGCAAGGCACGCATGGAATGACGCAATTTCTTTCCTCGTGCAATACTTTTGCTACATCAAGGCGAGAAGGAAGGGGAGGGGAGTGGGGGGGGGGGGGGGGGTGGTGCGGCATAGATTTGAAATGACTTGTTGTTTGGGGTTTGTACCGTGTGTACAAAAATAGGGTTTGGGACCTGGATCGGGTGGAGTTGTCAAAGCGTTTCGTCACATTGACCAACAAGTATGGGCAGTGGATTTATCCGCACAACAGTAGGCCTAAATACACATACAAAGAAATGCATTTAAAAAAATAGACAACAGTCGAGAGAGAGAGAGAGAGAGAGAAAGAGAGAGAGAGAGGCGCACTGTGCAGTCGTGCGTTTCGCGGAGCTGGAAAGGCGAGGATTCTCGCTTGCTTGACGCGTGTCAGCGTTTCATACCACGCCCTGGCGCTGGGCCGCGGCGAGGAAAAGGCAAGAGTTCCATAGACTGTGTTAGGCGTCTCTCTCGCACGCGAGGGAGAAAAAGGACGCCAGAAGTAACGTGCTGTGTGTGGAGTGGTGCACAGAAAGTAGTATCGTTCTCTGATTGGTAGATTCAACGATTCAAACGCCAACCTTTCTTTCTTTCTGCGTACGCAGGCTAATACTCCTGTATAGACCGACAGTGGAGTTTTGTATGTATGGCCGTTTTCTATCCCGCCATTAAGGCAGCCACACTCCATCTTCGGGCAAGGTGCATGCTATGTGTAATGTGTCATCCATACCAACTTCTCTTCCGAAAGTTGGTGATAGGATTTTACGTGTGCGCAAGATGTTCTGCGTGCGTTCGCACACGGAACCTTAGTTTTATAGTCTCATTCGAAGGACTGTATGTGGAATGGAGTCAGAACCAATGTTAACTACGAGGGAAAAATCCCCTCTGTACCGAAATTCGAACCTGCAACCCCAGGGTCACAAGTCCGGCGCTCTACCACCTGAACTATTCCGGCCCCCACTAACCTTTCAGCAGCAAGATGAGCTTGGGGAAGCGGGTTTAATAGTGAGGTGACTGTAGGCGGAAATAGACACAAATTTGACTGTTCCGCCGAACGGAAAGTGACAAAGAATGTACCAGACAAAACACGGCACGTTTCTACCTCTTTGGTCTCTTCAGGCAGGCCAAGCAACAAACATTCAAGACAATACAATCTAAGAACGAACAATCACTTATGTACTCAAATTGGGTGCAAAATGGAAATTGAATCGTTCCACGTCCATTTTGCGCCAAGTTTGAGGAGGTAAGTGATTGTTCGTTCTACTATTCCGCAGCCAATTTGGGGTCGTTTTGTTTGTTTCTTTGTTGTTGGGTTCTTGCTATTCTTACATATATATATATATATAATACGCTGAACAGTTAAGTAGTCGGGGAAAATAAATGCAGGTTAACATTTTTCCATCCTTGTGGTAATGACTAAGCAAAGATTTCAAGAAAAAAAAAATTGAAGATGAAAATATATATTATAAATATAAAAAACCCTTTACTAGCTGCATAAGGGAACTATCGTAAACTTTCTCTCGAAAATAGCTGTATAAGGGAACTATCAAACTTTCTCGAAAACAGGTCTATATGTGTATATATATATTATAAATATAAAAACCCTTCACACTAGCTGCATAAGGGAACTATCGTAAACTTTCTCGAAAATAGCTGTATAAGGGAACTATCAAACTTTCTCAAAAACAGATCTATATGTATTGCCTGCTCCGAGATCTTTTGTATTGCCTGCTCCGAGGTCTTTTCATCCGTTGGATGTAACTCATCACAGAGACACAGCTAACTGTGTCAGTGCTCTTGGCGTCAAATAGAGACACACCACAGTCCATAATTATGTGGTGTTCTCACCACCAAGCGTTTAAAAAAAAGAATCCAACAGCGCCCCCAAAGCAGCCAGCGAAAAGTAGAAACTAAAACAAAACGAAAGTGTGGAGAGGAAAAAAGTGCTGAAAAACTAAAAACATTATGCAAACAGTAATAAATGTAGGGGACAATCTTTGAGCCTGTGCTTGAGGATCCATTTAAGGATGCAAGGGAGATCAAAAAGATATGGAACAGTCTGAGTGGTCAGCTCTGCTGTTCTATAACCCAAGCATTATCAGCGGCTAAGGATTGTGCAAAACAGCCTTTACTTGGATCTCCAAAGAGATGCAATCGCCCACTGATTGACAAAACAATGTAATGCCGAACAATTAAGTAGTGAAGGAAAACAAGTGCAGGTTAACAATTCTTCCATCATTTTAGTAATGACTAGGCAAAGATTTGAAGAAAAAAAAATTGAAGATGAAGAAAATGGGAAAATATATATTATAAATATAAAAACCCTTCACTAGCTGAATAAGGGAACTATCGTAAACTTTCTCGAAAAAACACACACACACACACACACACACACACACACACACACACACACACACACACACACACACATATATATATATATATATATATATATATATATATATATATATATATATATATATATATATATATATATATATATCGTGAGGATTTTATGTGAAGATCCGTGTGCGTAATTATGTGAGTATTCCTGTGCATGTTTGCGCGCGTATGTGTGTATATATGTGTATTCATATGACTTTTATGTGTGGAATAGCTATCTTGAGAATGGCATTTGGTCGTAACTGGAAAAAAGTGATAAGAATTTAAATGAAAATAAGAAATAGAGATATAAAACACAACGAAACAAACAAATTATATGGATGATAAAAAGTAGAAAAAAACAAACAAAAACTAAAATAAAGATGATGTGAAGTATACAAAAGATAATGGCAATCATCATCATCATCGTCATCATTATCATCATATGACCACCATTATCTTCATCATCAACTGCACACATAATAACACAGCCTCTCACGTCTGTACAAGATCCACGATGACTTGACACTGGCATCTCAATCTGCCCTTTCACTGGACAGAGGGACAGGTGAATCATCACCCTCAGCCTTTCACCCCACCACAATACGTGACGTACATCACCTCTGCACCCATGCATTTTTTTTTCCTTCTCCCTCCCCTCCCCTCACTTCCCACTCTCGTGTACGCACAATAATGTGCATGCATGTTGATCGTGCACGTGGACATTAAAAGACCGTGCCTAGCAAGCTGGGGTCCACAAGTATTTATGATCTCGGTTGGTGAAACGACACACCCTAGTTTGCTGCATCTAACACCCATACTCCAATTCTTTTCAGTGGCACACTGCCACTGTTAACGAAAAGTCTATAAGGGGCATTCGATAAACCCACGACGCAATACATAGGGTGTGACTCCATACCGGTGACTCAGGCACAAGGGCGAAATCTTTTAGCTTGTGCTTGAGGGTAAAAAAAATGCAAAGGAAGCCAAAATGTCTGACTGGGTCAGCTTCCAAGGGTGGTGAAGGACTGCTCCCAGCTGGTCTGTTAGGCAGTTGAGGACAGTACAGCCTAGGGTCCCCCCACCCGCACCTTCGGGTGTATCTTTTTTTCTTTGTTAAGCCAGGCATTGTCAATCACATCAGTCTTGACAAAGGTTGGAAACTGTGTAGAATATAATCGGATCTCCTTCAGAGATAGAATTCCCGCTGATTGATCCAGAAAGTGTGTATATGGAAGAAATTATTAGGAGGTGAAAAAACACACACACACACAAGCATGCACACACGAACATATACGCACGCACGTACGTGCACATAAACGAACACACACACACACACACACACACACACACACGACACCACCCTTAAAACATTGACTTAGCAACAAATTAAGAATTAAGAGAGCAGGACACGGGGTCGAAGA
>JADBJO010004776.1:57500-62500 GCA_016801955.1 Conus betulinus | reverse complement strand
TGTCACGTGGGAAAAAAAAAGGAGTAGGACAGAGTGACAGAAAAAGAGAAATTATCTGCACGGAATTGGGACACAACTTGTACTGCGTCCATGGTGTTTTCGAGGGGGGAGGGGAGCGATGTCCTTTGTACAGGTGGTGGCTTCTAGTGTCACGTGAACTGGAAGGAGGATAAAATATAGACCAAATTCTTATGACATTCTTGCCTTTTTTGTTATTTATGGTGTGGTGGTCACTCGCCTTGGGAGAGTGTGGCCAAGCCACATAGGGTGTCGAACTCTTTCTCCTATTCAAAGCCCTTACTTTCACTGAACTAAGGCCAGGCTCAAAGCCCTTACTTTCACTGAGGCCAGGCTCAAAGCCCTTACTTTCAAAACTAGCCCAGGTTCAAAGCCCTTACTTTCACTGAACCAAGGCCAGGTTCAAAGCCCTTACTTTCACTGAACCAAGGCCAGGTTCAAAGCCCTTACTTTCACTGAACCAAGGCCAGGTTCAAAGCCCTTACTTTCATTGAACTAGGCCACGTTCAAAGCCCCCTCCACATCAGCTGTTCACCGTTTCTTAGGCTCGGAGACCTGATAGCGGCGCATTCAAAATTGCTGGGAATATAATTTTCTTTTCATTGCTTTTTCTGATATGTACAGGACTGATTGAATCACAAGTGGGTGTTGTTTTTTCCTTCATAGCTGACTTTGTGCTACGCTCTGCTTTCTGAGAAATTGTGACGTAAGATTTTTTTTTTTTTCTCATAGTAAATAAGCTGTGTGGAAGATACTGGCAGTGAGAAAAGGACTTTTTTTTTTCTGCCTTGCATGGAATAATGACGCGCCAGACTGATGTAGTGATGCTTGAAAGATCTTTAGTGTTGAAGTCGGGTGGCCGCAGGCGATAACTGAAACAAAGTTAGAAGAAAACCGACTACGCTACCGAACGAAAGAAACAAACATTGTCTTGTAATCTGTTGGTTTCTTTCATATGGCCGCAGAGCAATTTTTTCTTTTAAGGTTGCTTGAAAGATACAACGGCAATGGGTCAAAGGCAATAACCCAGAGAAGATCTATCATGTTTGAGGGGTGTTTTCCCCGTTATGTGAAGAGACTTAAAAATATGACTTTTGCTCCAGGAAGCGCCTGCTTTTTCTGTTTTCCGCAGAGCAAGTAGGTCTGATTTTGTAGCAGGATTCTTTCACTTCTAAACCTTTGATGTTCTGACGGACGGATCCCCCCCCCCCCCCCTTCCCCGACGATGACGATATGAGCCTCGGACTGGAAGTCAGCAGGGGAAGTAAGGCAGGGGGGGGGGTAGGTTCCATTTTGTTCTTTCCAGTTCCGTCTTCACCACTGTTCTTGTCTTAGGTTTTCTCAGCAGCTTATTTCCTTATCACACTTCCTTTTCGTTTTACTTTTCTACCCTTAGTTGGCTGCTTTGGAGTTCTGTTTTTGAACCTTTGGTGGAGAGAATACCACAGAATTACAGACTGTGGTATATCTCCATTTTTTGCCAAGGGAGCACAGACGCAATCAGCCGTGTCTCCCTGATGAGTCCGATACAGAAGACGAAAGGCCTCTGAGCAGGCGATATGAATGGTTCTGTCTTCACGATGGATTACGATGGTTCCCATGTGCGGCTAGTGAGGAGTTTAGTATCTGTAAGATATTTTGCTAACTTTGGGTTCTCAATTTCTTTTTTCTCGCGTCCTTCTCGCCCCCCCCCCCCCCCCCCCCCCCCCCCCCCCCCCCCCCCCCCCCACTCCCCCCCCCCACCCTCCTTGTTTTTATTCTTTGTTAAAAATCTTTGCCATGTCATTGATGTAGTGACGGAGGTAGTGTTAGCCTATACTTTTCCCCCACAACTAAAATTGTTTGTATATGTGTATTGTTTCCATTGTTTTTTATTAGTTGATGACTGGATACCTGGCTTCATTCTTGTCAATAAAGTCCCCTGTGGAAGACCTGTTACAGGCCGAAATATTGTTAAGAATTATGAGTCTGTTGTTTTCGTCTTCGTGTTCTGTGCATTTATGTATATATATATATATATATATATATATATATATATATATATATATATATATATATATATATATATATATATCAAGAATAGTACTAAAACGCCTAATAAAATTTTACAGTGCTCAACCCCTTGGGAGCAACATCTGTTAAAATAGTATGGTAAAAAGGAAGTTTTAAAATCATCAACAGATCTGTTTCGAGCGTTGGCTCTCCTCAGGATGGTGTTGGGTCGCCTACTGCCGGTGTTATATGGCCTAATGTCACTGTTTGCAGGTGCGGATTGGCTGCACGTGTTGTTCGGTTTTTCAGGTTGTTTACAGTTCAGGGTGCGTTTGCTGACAACGATTTCCATTTGTGCCTGCAGTTGTTTACTATTTCTACTTTAGTATTTAGGGTTGCTAAGTATGGTTTGCATAGTATTAACCATTTTTCTGTTGAACATAGGTTGCATCTTTTTGAAATGTTATTGTATGGTGATGCCCTTTTTATGATTTTCCAGGATATGTGTTATAGTTTATTTTTTTGTCTTTAAGTCTCCAAATATATTTGCTCAGTTCTGTTTGGTTTTTGTATTTTACTTTGTTGAATGACTGTTTATGGTTTGCATATTTGGTTTTGAAGTGATTTTCAGTGATCCCTATGTATGTTTCTTTTTCGTTTTCTGATGTCACAGTGGTTTGGTATTAGGCGTTTTAGTACTATTCTTGATAATAGCTCCTCGAGTTGAGCACTTTGGCCTAATGAATTTCAAAATGGAGGAAATCAAAATGTCAATTTTAGACAATCAAACAAAAAATATACCACTCTCCAACCCGCAATTCTACTTTAAAAGGTTAATAGAACAAACTGAAAAATTCGTACGAAACATGAGATGGAAAGCGTTTTTCTTCCTGAACCCGAATGCAAAAAAGAGGACAAAAAAAACGCATATGGCTTCAAATCATGGCGATCTCCACCGGCCATAGATGAAATGAAATCTTTCGAGGATAAAATGAAAAGAATGATAGCCAACATAGAATTCAAAAAATCAAACAACGATTTCCAAACATCATTAAAAAATGAATAAAACAAATACAAAATGACAAAAAAATATTCGTGAAGGCTGACAAAACCAGTTATTACTACAAAATGGAACCAAACGGAGTACTCACAACTTCTTGATAAAAACATTCAGAAAAAACTACAAAAAAGCTGATAAAACCATACACAACACACATCCGGAAAAAAAAGAAAAAGAGAAAACAACACAACATGGAGGATCTAGGTGACAGGGTAGAAAACAACAGCAATAAAAGAAGCCTTCATAACTCTTAAAGACCATAAACCCCAATTTCCACAACAACCCCCATGTAGACTAATAAAACCCATCTAAATCTGAACTGGGCAAAATAAGTAAGAAAAAATCTAGAAAAAGCCATAAAAAAAATAAAATCAAACACGGAATACAACCTCTGGAAGAACACATATGAAGTTATCCAATGGTTCAAAAATCTTAACAAACAGAAGAACACACAGTTCATCACATTCGACATAGTAGACTTCTACCCATCCATAGATGAAGAGCTACTCACTAAAGCTCTGAAATTTGCTAATAAACACACAGACATAACAGGGTCAGAAATGGAAAATCATCTCCACACCAAGAAAACTTTACTCTACAACAGAAATGAAACATGGATCAAGAAAACGAACAGAAATTCAACATTTGATGTGACCATGGGATCGTATGACGGTGCCGAAACATTGCGAACTGGTCGGACTGTTCATGCTATCCAACATCCAAAAACAACTTGGAAAGCAAGTCGGACTATACAGAGACGACGGCCTCGCCGAGCTAAACAACAATCCAAGAACCATTGAAAACAAGAAAAAAGAACTATGCAAAATTTTCCAAAACCATAACTTAAAAATCACCATCGAAGCAAACAAAAAGGTAGTGAACTACCTAGACATAACACTTGACCTCAACAACTACATATATAAACCATACAAGAAACCTAATGACACTCCCATTTATGTAAACATCAATAGCAACCACCCACCATCTATACTAAAAACCATACCCAATGGCATAAACAAGAGATTATCTAACCTGTCACATAATGAAAGAGTATTCAACAACGCAGCAGCAGAATACCAAGAGGCATTGCAAAAAAGTGGTTACAGCTACAAACTACAATACAACCCAGATAACAACATGAACAAAAAACATAGGGAAGTAGAAAATAAAAAGAAAGATCTATGTAAGTTATTTCAAAATCACAACTTAAAAATTACAGCAGAAGCCACAAGAAAGTAGTTAACTATTTGGATGTTACACTGGATTTGAATAAAAACCAATATAAAACCATACAAAAAAAACCGAATGACACAACATTCTATGTAAATTCTATGAGTAACCATCCACCAGCAATCAAGAAAACCATACCGCAAGGGATAAATAAAAGGTTATCCAGTCTTTCCTGTAATGCCGAAGTATTCAATGATGCAGCAGCAGATTACCAAGAAGCACTGCTGAAAAGTGGATATAGTTACAAATTGGAATATGAGCCTGAGAGCAGCACTAGAAGCAGGAAGAAGAATAAAAGAGAAAAATAACTTGGTACAACCCACCATATGATGGCAGGCAGAGTAAAAAACCAATATTGGCAAAAGAATTCTTCAAGATACTAAAAGAGTCGTTCCATAAAGATCACAAACTCTTTAAATATTCAATAGGAACACTATCAAACTATCTTACTCATGTATGCCAAACCTTAAGAAAATAATTGACACATCTAACAGAAGGAAAACCAATGCTAAGAATGAGGGTGACAAACGGAAAACTTGCAATTGCGCTACCAAGGAGCAATGCCCTCTGAACAACCAGTGCCTCTCTGACAACATTGTATACCAAGCTACTGTGACAACAGATAATAGCAAAGAGACATATATAGGGATTACTGAAAATAAATTCAAAAAACTAGGTATGCTAACCATAAGCAATCGTT
>JADBJO010004776.1:27500-32500 GCA_016801955.1 Conus betulinus | reverse complement strand
AAAGCAGGAAAAGGGTAGATACAACAGGACGAGGGTAGATAAAGCAGAAAGAGGGAAGAGAAAGTAGGAAGACAGATAAAAAACAAAAAAAGGGTATTTAAAATGGGGGAAAAGGTAGATAAAGTGTAAAAAAAAAGTCCTATAAAGTAGCAACAGGGTGGATAAAGTGGGAAAAGGAAAAAGGGTAGATGAAATAGAAAAGCAGGGAAGGGTAAATTAAGTAGTAACAGGGTACAGGGTAACACATTTGGGGGGGGGGGGGGGGGGGCTAAAAATCAGGAAAATAAGGAAAAGTATGACAAGTGCGGAAACATAAGAAAGAGCAGGAAAGAAGGCAGTAGAACCAGGAGGAAGAGGTGGAAAAGTGATTAAGAGGGAGGACAAAGTAGGAAGAAGTTACAGCTGTCTGAACACACCTCTGACGAGGTCCTCGAAAGATGGTGATGATAATGGAACGCTGAGTGGACACGTCTGACCAAGTGTATCTCCCCCTCCACCTCCCACTTCCTCCCCTTCCCCTCCTCCTCCTCCTCCTCCCCCACCCTCCTCCCTGTTTTATTCATTCACATTGAAGTCACGGCCGTACGCAATGTTTTCGTGCGTTTGATGGTCAGCAGCGAGGTTCGCACGAACTCTGTCTGTGGCATATTTGATCATGATACACTTTGTCAGTTGTAACAATTAAGAAAAGGAAAGACTCAAAGCGGTCGAAGCAAATGTAGCAAAAGCTTGGGGAATGTTATGAAAATAGGAAAAGATTGTGACAAAAGGGTAAAACAAACATTCGTAACAGTTTTGCTTTTGATTTTGAAAGTAGGAGGAAATTTTCTGCAAGTAGAAACATAAACAGCTGTGAAAGTAGGAAACTTTAGGAATAAAGTGCAAACAGGTAAGATTAAAGTTGGGAAATGCAAATAACCAATAGAACAAGTGAGAAGAGACAGAAAAAAAGCAAAGGGGTACATTAAGAGGTTGTACAATAAAAAAAAAAATGTGAGGTGGTCAAAGCGAATCTCTGCCGTGACCCTCGATGGAAAGAAAGTGGTGAGGGTAAGGGAACGTTGTCTGGAGATATACGCAAGGCCAAACGAAACTATTCCCCACACCACACCCTGTCCTCTCCACACCCAAGTCTCTATTGACCGTAGTGTTCTACTGTCGTTGATAGCCTGTGTCCACGCAGTCTCTGCTGAGTGTCTGATCCCTGGTACATTTCTCAGTTGTAACTTTTAGAAACAGGACTGAAAAAGCAGGCAAAAATGAAAAGGAAGGAAAAAAAAAACGAGAGAATCTCTAAACAAAAAGGTAGGAAGGGGAAGGTTGTGAAAAAAGAAGAGGTAGTGAAATGAGAAAAAGGTAGAGAACGCTGGGAAAAAAAACGGAGGAAAAGTGGGGAAAGATGAAGAAAGCAGGAAGGGGAAGTGAAAGAAGAAAAAGTAGTAATAACTAAAAAAAAAAAAAGGTTTTGAAAATAGAAAAAAAGGAACTGAAAGTAGAGAATTTTTTGGTAGTAGAGAAAGGTATTGAAAGTAGGAAAAAGTACTGAACTTAGCAAAAGGTATTGAAAACAGGAAAAAGGTACTGAAATTAGGAATAAGTACTGCGAATAGGAATATGTATCGATAGTAGGAATGGGTATTGAAAGTAAGAATACGTATTGAGAATAGGAATAGATATTGAAAGTAGGAATAGGTGTTGAAAGTAGAGACAGACAGTCAAAATAGGAAAAGATCTCGAAAGTTGGAAAAGGTTCTGAATGTTGGACAAGTTTTTTAAAAAATGCATGAAAGTAAGGAAAAGAAAGTGAAACAGGAAACAAAATGGCAAAAGGAAAAAAGGTAGTGGGGAAAAAGGCTTATGAAAGAGAAACAAGTAATGAAAATACAAAAGTAAGTAAAAGTCAGAAAAAAAATAGAATGACACAGAAAAAGGTCGACAGAAAGCAGATTGAGGCCAGTAACTGAAAAGACACAGGTGGGGAAACCTGCAAAACAACGTCAGAAAGAGAAAAAGTGAAGTGGAAAAGTTGAGTGGCAGAGCAAGGTGGGGCGAAGGTGGAGTGCCCTGCACGTACCCTCTGGCGAGGGTCTCAAAGGACCCGAAGTGGTGACGATAATGGAACGTGGTGTGGACACACGTCTGGCCAATTGACACCCTACCTCTCCCCCCTCCCCACACCTCCCCCCATGCCCTCCGTCCTCCCCCCCCGCCTCATTCCCGAACTCCCTCTCCTTCCCCTTTACTGTGAAGTCGCTGCTGTACATCGCTTGTGTTCTGCCCGTTATTGATTGGCTTAGAAGTCCACACGATCCCTCTTAGCTTGTTTGATCACTTGCACATTACTATCAGCTGTAAGTCTCCACGGACGCCTGTCGTCCATCTTTTGTTTCTGCTCGCTTGGCGGGTAGAGACAGAGGAAGGGCGAAGGACGGGGTGGGAGGTGGCGGATTGTGGTGATGATATCTTGATGCGGAGGCCTTTTGGGGAGGGTACAAAGAAACCGCTGATTTTCTGATCTTTGTGACTTGATCAAAGCGTGAATGTTCGCGAACGTTGGACATGCACATGTGTGCGGGCACGTAAGTGTGTGTGTGCGTGTGTGTGTGTGTGTGTGTGTGTGTGTGTGTGTGTGTGTGTGTGTGTGTGTGTGAGAGAGAGAGAGAGAGAGAGAGAGAGAGAGAGAGAAGCATAACTAATATGAAAACTACAGTAACAGAAAAGCTGACATTTGATACATTTCATATTCAGTTCAACCAAAGTATAAGGGAACTGACTCGTGAGTTTGCACCAACTCTTTATCCTCTGATTGAAAATGTTCAGTTTTCGCCTATGAATGGACTCGAAGGGCAGAGCCAGGATCCTGTCGCCTTTGTTGGGAGATCTGCCCTCCATTGTGTACGCTCCTACTTCGTTCGCCAAAGACACATCAGGGACGTGAACAGAATCTCCAACAGCCAATGCCCCTCTTTTGCCATTTGGGATTCCGTTACACATAAATTTGAAAGAAAAAATACGGTTTCGCCGAACGAAAGAGACCAACTAATTACAAGACAAAACACGACGCGTTTCGACCTCTTTGGTCTTCTTAAGGCAAGACAAACAACATTCAAGACAATGAAACGGACGAGCAATCGTTTAGCTCCTCCAATTTGGCGCGAAATGAATGTAGAATGAGATAAGCGATGGTTCGTTCTTTGTTTTCATGCTCTTGAATGTTTGTCAAATCAAAATTAAAATCACTTTATTATTTTAACAGGATGCAAAGCATATATAGATGCACTCCCACCCACCCAGTACGGTAGTAAGAAAAAGAAATATATAAATCAGTCACTGTAGCACTTTCTCCCCTTTTGGTGTTAGAAAAGTTGTATGCAAGAGAAAAGAAAAAACTGCTGCTCTTCCCGGTGGGGAAATGAATCCCGGTCTCTCACGTGACAGGCGGGAATACTAACCACTATGCTACCGAAGAGCTCGTAGAACTTGCCTACACTTAAGTTTATAAACAGTTACTGTTTAAACTGTACATCACACAATTATAATTTATAGCCGTTAGTAACGGCTACTCTGGTAAAGTAAACATTGGCCATCATCTTTGACCCATAATGAACATATCTACAACTTTTCAGAAAGATCAGTCCAGCAGTTTTGTCTGGAGCGAGTGGAACACGTTTTGACCATGGACGGACACACACACACACACACACACACACACACACACACACACACACACACACACACAGAGCATTTCTTCGTTCCCATTGTAAAGTTCTCCCTGTTCTAGAATTCTATAAGAACTTGGAGTACAAAAGAGAGAAATTAAGACCAGATGCATCAGTTCAAATACACGCAACAGGGAACAGTACATGAAATGATTAAGAAACAAGCCTCTAAAAACAAATGGCCTTGCACCGCACCCGCATCACTCAACCTGCATGCATGCCTCAAGATCCTTGATAACATTATGACGTTAGCACTGTATTTTCAAAAGAATACTTAACATTTAAAATTAGACCGTACAACAAACAGAGGTACAATAAACATAAAGTAACCCATGCAAGACAGGCAAGACAAATTGCTTTTAAGATCCTAAAAGTGACCGCACAGAGCAGGAGTTGAAACATGTCATTATAAACATCTTGTTTCCAAAAGAAAAAAAAAAAAAAAAAAAGAAAAAAAGAAAAAAAGGGAAAAAAAAGACCAAAGGGGTCAGAACGCATCGTGTTTTGAATTGTGATTTGTTTGTCTCTTTCACTTGGCGAAACAGCATTTTTTTTTCTTGTGTGTTAAATTTCCGCCTGCCATCACTTCACTTTGAAACTGACTTCCATGACACATTTTGAAGGCATTCACTATTTCCTGCTGATCTGACTATCTCTCTGTCTATCTCCTCCTGCTCATCATGGGTTAACTGACTGTTCACCTCACTTCACAGGTGATAAGCGTCAAGTCATCAAGTTTCATGTACACACACTGTGCGGTTCACTTGCGGGCAAAATCTATGTTCAGGCAATAAGCCGACTTCTCTGAACAGTGAACAATAGAAACCTGTCACATACGGTAACCTAAGAGGGCAGACGATTCAACTGAACATGTCTCTCACTAGAAAGAGGTTGTTTACCTGCGCGCGAGCTGAACGGGTCTCCGACAAAGGGGATTAGTGGGGAAATACGGGTCCTAGACACTATTCCTCTCCTTGTCCACTTCCTTGGCAGTGCAAACAAGCCTACGGTGGTGAGTGCCGAAGTAAAAGAAGGGGTCGGAACCAGCTGTTTGATTTCAGCGCGGTGAGTCAGGAAGGTCTGAACAGTAATAAGAGCTCTGGACTGGTGTGGTCTGCGCTAAGGTTCTGGGGGTATCAAGGTTTGCTTGAATGGTTTGATGAGGTCATAATCTTCTTCGAGGTGGTTATGGTTTTCATCTACGTCTGTTGGTTTGTTTGTCCGTCAGTCCGCAAGATTTCACACACACACAGACGCACACAGACATACAGACTCATGCAG
>JADBJO010004776.1:20000-22500 GCA_016801955.1 Conus betulinus | reverse complement strand
GTGAACTTCTTGTTGGTGTCAGATCCAAATTTTGAGAGAGAGAGAGAGAGAGAGAGAGAGAGGGGGGTGTGTGTGTGTGTGTGTGTGTGTGTGTGTGTGTGTGTGAACACTATTGCACGTGCGAAGGTGCACACACACACACACACACACACACACACACACACCCCGACGCCTTCCTCAACCACTGTTTTCACCATCCTACCTCTACCCTGCAATTTTATTCAACCACTAATGATTTACAAATCTCCTCTGTGGCGGAGTACATGGAAACGGAATTGAAAAAGAAGAAGAAGAAGAAGAAGGCATCAACTTGCAACTGATCAAGGAACAGGTGTTGAACAACCGCTTTAAGAGGAGAGGGACGGAGCAAAGGTCAAGGCCACAGTCTCTTCACCACAGCCAAAAAAGCTGAGATTTGTGCTAGGAGTCATTTTACTTCCTCCTGTTTTTAGAATGGTAATGGCAATGGTAATGTTGCTTACAACCCAGCCGACCGCAAAGGGCCATATCAGGGCTGTCACTGCTTTGAAGGTAACTCACAAGTGAGTTTGTTTTTTCAAGAAAAAAAAATTCATTCACACAACTTTTTAAAACATACCTTCTAAAAACACACCGGGAATTTCGTTAAAAATCTTTCCTCCGTAAAATCTTAGATCATATGAAAAACGTTAACCTCCTTCAGAAATTCAAAGACCACGTCAGGTGGGACATCTCTGAACAAGGTTTTCATGGAGTCTGCTGTACAGTATTTATGTCCCACATCATGCAGGTCTCAACACTCCAAAGAGACAAGTTTCACTGAGAGTGGGAAATGACATGGAATGCGCCATGGATCTCCTTCACCTTTTAAAAGATAAGAATGGGCCTGTATGCAAACGGCACAAAACTGTTTCTTCTTTACGGCCGCCTTGGGTACATGGTAATAATACACTAATTACATAAAAAACAAACAAAGAACGAAATCATTGTCAAATTATGATCTGGGTGAATAATTTTGAACACGATTTCGTTCTTTGTTTTATTTTTCTTTATGTTATCTGTCATGATTATTATTTGCCCTGAAGAAGACCCAGTAGGTCGAAATGCATTGTGTTTGTTTTGTAATTTGTTTGCTGCTTCGTTCTGGCCGGCTAGGAATTGTGTTCTTGCTCTCGTTTCAGCTTCCAGTTTCCCCCTGCAGTCACTCCACTTTCTAGCAAAACTTTCCTTCATAACATTTTGGACTCCAGTTGCTCTCAGAATCAGACCTTGCATTTCCCAGGCCCGTTGCAGTGAAGTCACCGTGTTTTATTGTCACCATGCTTGAGGTTGTTCTGTCGCAGTTCCAGTGAAAAATGGAGTGAAAGGGGTCTAGTTGATAATGTTTATATTTTCATTCTGCTTTCAGCTGTTCTGTCGCTGTTTAGTGTACACCGACGTGAAAAGAATGCAGTTGATAATGTTTGTATCTTTATCATGCACACAGCTATTCTGTGGCTGTTTAGTGTAAAGTAAAGTGAAAGAAGTATACCGTACTTTGAACTATTCTGTCGCTGTTCAGTGTGAAACGAAGTGGAGGAAGTGGAGTTGATAACGCTTATATCTTTATCGATGCTTTCAGCTATTCTGTCGCTGTTAAGTGTAAAATGAAGAACAGGAATGCACTGGATACTAGGTGTACAATGAAGAACAGGAATGCATTGGAAACTGGTGGTATCTTTATCATGCTTATTGTTCTTCTGTCGCTGTTTTAGTGTAAAACGAAGCAAAAGGAGTGTAGTTGATAATGCTTGTATCTTTATCATGCTTGAAACTATTCTGTCGCTGTTTAGTGTAACATGAAGTAAAAAAAAAAGTGTAGTTGATAATGCTTGTATCTTTATCATGCTGAAAGCTATCCTGTCTCAGTTTAGTGTAAAATGAAGTTTAAAAAGTGTAGTTGATAATGCTTCTATCTTTATCATGTTTGAAACTATTCTGTCGCTGTTTAGTGTAAAATTAAGTAAAAAAAAAAAGTGTGGTTGATAATGCTTGTATCTTTATTTATCATGCTGAAAGCTATTCTGTCGCTGTTTAGTGTAAAATGAAGTTTAAAAAAGTGTAGTTGATAATGCTTGTATCTCCATCATGCTTGCAGCTATTCTGTCGCTGTTAAGTGTAAAATGAAGTTTAATAAAAAGTGTAAGCTTAGTTGATAATGCTTGTATCTGTATCATGTTGAAAGCTATTCTGTCGCTGTTTAGTGTAATATGAAGTTTAAAAAAGTGCAGTTGATAATGCTTGTATATTTATCATGCTGAAAGCTATTCTGTCGCTGTTTAGTGTAAAACGAAGTTTAAAAAAGTGTAGATGATAATGCTTGCATCTTTATCATGTTAAAAGCTATTCTGTCGCTGTTTAATGTAATATGAAGTTAAAAAAGTGCAGTTGATAATGCTTGTATCTTTATCATGCTGGAAGCTATTCTGTCGATGTTTAGTGTAAAATGAAGTTTAAAAAAAGTGTAGTTGATAATGCTTGT
>JADBJO010004776.1:10000-12500 GCA_016801955.1 Conus betulinus | reverse complement strand
GTGTGTGTGTGTGTGTGTGGGCGCGCGAGCGCGCACGTGATTGCTAACAGTATTGGGAGAAATTGGAGGTGTGTTTTGGGTGAAGACACTCCAAGCACAAAGGTAATATCAGTCCACAAGTGACTCACGACACGACCACAAACAAATAATTTGAAACTCTCTCTCTCTCTCTCTCTCTCTCTACTCTCTCTCACTCTCTTCTCTCTCTCTCTCCGTCGTCATGGTCATGATTTCTGTCTCTGTCTGTCTGTCTGTCTGTCTGGTCTGTCTCTCTTGTCTCTCCTCTCCTCTCTCCTCGCTCTCTCTCTCTTCTCTCTCTCTCTCTCTCTCTCTGCTGGCAGGGAGTAGATTGACATAATAGTTTTTATCCGCGTGTTTCGACAAAGTTAATCGATTGTAACTGACAAAGATGGAATTCCCATGTTGATGACAGCCACTGGTTTGATATTTACTGACTGTTCAATCCTTCACATTGTATTCCAAGGTACTTATCATGTAGATTAACAGGCATATTAAACATATTGTCACAAAATTCAGGTTGGTGTATCAGACATCTGTGTACATTCTAACCGTTACAGACCTTTGAATGATCATAATTTCACATGTCCACTCCGTTACCAAGATGATGAAAATGAAATTCGGTTTGTTCTCACTTGGTCTGAACCACAAGCTGTTCCGACAGCAGTCAATCCCACCTAAGTACTTAAAGAAAACCTTGCTTGTTCAAACTGATTATGTTAATAGCATCTTCGATTGAAGACACAATCAAACCGTTCACTTTGTATTTGTATAAGGCATTTAGAATGCGAAATGATATGTTAAGACCGTCAATTATGTGTTAAGGTAGTTAAATGAGTTGACTTGCACGGTTTGATATGTATTTACCCCCTTCTAAGGGGCTATGGCCTTTACCACAAAATAGTGTTTTTAGACGGATCTTGAAATCATCCTGAATGACATAAGTATTTTATCACAAATAGGAATACCCCGTCATTTCATATCCCCCATCAACGTAATACCCTGTTTGACAGAAATAAACATCAATAAACAATACCTATATAATTTTTTTTTTTTTAATTTTCAAAACGAGCAAACTACAGAGCTGTTCCTATAGGACTCCGAAGAAGAGATTTAGCTGCAGTGACAAGAAGTGATTGATCATCAATAATGGCTTTGAGATCGTCATCTTTAGTATTGTTTTTTTGACTGCCAGAGAATCGGGCAAATATTGCTTTGTGAACGGACAATAGAATAAAATATGGAACGTTAACATTCTCTCTCCACAGGGACACCTAATGTCGTTTATATGTTTGCATTTTAAACGCATTGAGTTTTAGTCTGTAACATAAAGAGCTAACTTCTCGTGGCTCATTATTAATAACTTTTTGCAATAAGGAGTCTTTACTGTCAAAAGTTGTGACTTTGAGAAGGGACCCTACAAAAAGTTAAAGCAGGAATTATACCACTAGATGATTATCGCAGGCTAGCTACTGCTAAATACCTTTTAAGAAGTAGCTCTGTTGATCATTTTTTCATGAAGTAGAAAGAACATTAAGATCCGATATTCACTTTCCGAAGAGGGCAAGAGAAATAAAAATCACTGACAACAATTGCCACTTATACTTCAGACATTCAAAGCAAATCAGGATTAAACGATAAAGATATATGTAGGTGCCCCCCATTCTCTCCCATTCCTTCATGGGAATTAATGAAAGCAAATTTTGATGTTGACTATGGTATT
This sequence comes from Conus betulinus, assembly GCA_016801955.1. Taxonomy (NCBI): domain Eukaryota; kingdom Metazoa; phylum Mollusca; class Gastropoda; order Neogastropoda; family Conidae; genus Conus; species Conus betulinus. The sequence continues at coordinate 10,759 of JADBJO010004776.1, read as the reverse complement.
TTGAAAAAAAAAAGAAAATAGCCCTCACTATGCAGCATTCTCTTTTCGATCGCATGTTGAAGCTCTATATCCGAACCATTTGGAGGTATATACAGACGGTTCAGTGATTAATGATGGAAATGCTGGTGCTGGATTGGTTCAACCTGGCTTAAAGAAAGAACAAGCTTATCATGTTGGAAAAGGCCATTCCATTTTCTCTGCAGAGGTAGTAGCTATTCTCATGGCCTTAAAGTATTTTGCAAATCTTCCCATGATTATATTACGAATTCTTTTGTGTGTTGATTCAAGATCTGTTTTATTGTCGCTAACTTCAACTAAGCTAAAGGAAAAAGCTGACATTATAATTGAAATAAGGCATCTTGTTAATTGTCTAATGCAAAAAGGTTCTGATGTGTGTGTGTGTGTGTGTGTGGGGGGGGGGGGGGGGGGGTGCGTGTTTGAATTCGTGCGTGGCCGCACGTATTTACATGTGAACAATCGACCACCTGCCTGGTGGTATCTGCTTTTTGATCGTCTCCTGGAATTTGATCTGTGTACCTGTCTCTCTTTACCCACTCAACCATACACCCACCCACAATTTCTGTACTTCAAGTACACTTCGAGCAAACAGAGAAAATAAATAATAAAGAGCAATAACTGTTTTCATCCCACTCCTCCCTCCCCCCCCCCCCCCCCCCCCCCCCACACACACACACACAGCGCAGACGGTGAATCAAAGAGATGAATCATATCGCACCGATGGACAGTAGAGCCAGGAGA
>JADBJO010004776.1:0-2500 GCA_016801955.1 Conus betulinus | reverse complement strand
ATTTGTTTAAAAAAAAATCCAATAACACTCCCGAATTTCGTTAAAAACCCTTCCTTCCTATAAATGTAGATCTCTTACCGAAACTAAAACTCACATCAGACGGGGCATCTCTGCCAAAGATTTTCATGAAGTCTGCTGTGAAGTAAATCTTAAATAAATGTTAGCGAACCGCCAAGAGAAACGTGAACAAACAAGTCACAAGACAAAACGCGACGCGTTTCGACCTCTTAGGTCTTCTTCAGGCAAGACACAAACAAATGTGACAATGAAAATGAACGAGTCTGTCACCTAGCTTGGACCTCTTCAGCGAAAGGTGGGCGTTGAATGAAAACGAGGCTGTTAGAAGGGAGATCATGTGTGAGTCAAGGTAGTAATGATGATAATTATATTACTGATAGGAAAATAATAAAGGTGAAAATATTGAAAAAAAAAAATCAAGGCAGGATACTACTACTTTTGGTGATAACAAGGCAGTAGCAGTTCATTTTCATTGTTCTATTTGTTTGAGTCTTGCCTGAAGAAGACCTAAGAGGTCGAAACGCGTCGTGTTTTGTCTTATGACTCGTTTGTCCACGTTTTTTTTTGGGCTGTTCGCTAACATTTATTTAAGAGTTGTTTAGATTTCGCCTGCAGTCGTCGCAGCTAGATCTGCTGTGAAGTTTTTATGTCTGATAGAGTGTCAGTCCCACCACTCTATAAGAACATGCTCTCTATATAATGGGTTGTATATCACGTGGAATGCACCACGGAGCTTCTTCACTTTCAAAGATACGAGTGGGTGTGGAATGGGGTAGACATGTACGCAAACAGCTAAGTCTGTCTGCTCTTTTCGGCCACCAGGGGCACACGATAACAAGTTTGTTTGGACAGATTTTAAAGTATGTTATCCCTGTACGTATTCAACTCCTCTTGCTAGAGGGCTTTGAAAAGAAAGAACTGAATTAAAAAAACAAAACAAACAAACAAAAATAAAACAATTCCCCCTTTTAAAAAAATCCTTTAAACTTCGTCTTTGTTTTTCATCTGATCCCTCGCATTTTATAAATATAACCCCGAAATATTTTGCTAGGATTCAGGTTTTTGTTGTTGTTTTTGTTTTTTTGTTGTTTTTTTTTTTTTTACTTAGTTTCATAAAAAGACGTGTGAACTGATCTGGATAACGCAGATCTATTTAGAGACTGAAAAAAGAGGTGACACTGTATCTCATTTCTCTCGCAGTGGGAGAGAGAGTTTTGAATTGAAGAATGTTGTGCAACATATGCTGGCCTGTTATTACCTCCCTTTTGCAAGGGTTTTCCGAGTTCAATGTGTTTGTTTGCTTTTCTTCTTTTCTCTCTTATTTTTTTTTTCAAAATTCCTTTCTTTTTCTTTCTGATTTTTTTTTTTAATGCAGGTGGGCAAACTTCAGGGTGTATACTGTGTGGGGGGTTGCATGCTTCACTGAATTATGTAACCTTCCCCGTGATTGGTAGAAACAGATATCGGTATTCACTTGTTGGGAGTGTGGCTGGAATGCTGAAAGGTGTCGATTACGTTGTTGAGTAAACGGGTAACCCAGTATGAGAGAGAGAGAGAGAGAGAGAGAGAGAGAGAGCTTGGGTTGGGATGGGATGGGGTTGGGGAGGAAGCAGGGAGAAGTACATACATCTGACTGCCTGTCTGTCGGTCTGTCTGTCGGTCTGTCCGTCTGTCTGTCAGACTGTCTGTCTGTCTGTCTGTCTGTCTGTCTCTCTCTCTCTCTCTCTCTCTCTCTCTCTCTCTCTCTCTCTCTCTCTCTCTCTCTGTCTTCGGAGTGTGGAACATAGCAATGAAGACTATTGAGCCCACATGATTTCTCGTCTTATAATCAGGTTATGGGATTTGTCATGCTGGAGCGAGATTCAGCGTGGTAAATGCAGACTCTGTGCCGGCCTTTCCATCAGAAGTGATGCGTTTCTTGTAAAGGCAGACGTTGCAGAGGGATGGAGGGATGGAGGAATGCAAGTATACTATTACCCATAAGATTATAAACAAACAAACAAACGAAAACAACAAACCAAAACCAAACCAAAACAAACGAACAAACAAATAAACAAAAACAAAGAAACAAAACAAATAACTTTAAGTGATGAGAAGGCATATAACTGTCATATTGCTGTCTCTCAGATAGAGTCTGTGAACAGTGTTGTTGTGTAGATCGAGCAAAAATGATGAGTAACCTACGTTTCCACGAATATTCTCTCTCTCTCTCTCTCTCTCTCTCTCTCTCTCTCTCTCTCTCTCTCTCTCTGGTTTATATCATCAGTTAACAGCAGTGCAAACATTTCTACATCGTTGGTTAGCAAATCACGTCCATGCTTGCTTCATAAAAGTATGCCGGGCGCCAGTTCGTTAATGATATCAACAAACCAAGGTAGGACTGGCAAACATTTAATCAAAATCCGGCAGAACTAACCAGAAATAACTATTATGTATGCTATCTCTAACGCTGCTTCTGACCAATACATTGATTAAGACCATA
>JADBJO010004775.1:180000-182500 GCA_016801955.1 Conus betulinus | reverse complement strand
CTCTCTCTCTCTCTCTCTCGGCAAATGCTTTTAGATACACATCGTTAATGCCTTCAAAGATCCAAAAATAGTGAAAACAGATTGGCGATATTTCTTTACCTAGCTTTTGATCGTAGAGATGCAACTGTGGACGAGTTGACACGCTGGAATGAAGATGACTGGTCAAAAATGATGGGCGGATACCCGAGGTATAATTATATAACTTGTGTCTTCTTGGTTCTGATCTGGGCTTTTGTTGTTCTGCTTCTTGTGCAGTGTAAAAGCGTACGCTAGTTTCGTTTTCTTTGTTTTCTTCTCCAAATGTCTTTGACTAATTCTGTTATTACTGTTCAGCCATTTGTTGAGGCTAGATGCTAAACGAATCAACCATTTGTCTTCTGTCTTACGTCTGTCTGTCTCTCTCTCTGCCTCTCTCTGTCTCTCTGTCTCTGTCTCTGTCTCTCTCTCTCTCTCTCTCTCTCTCTCTCTCTCTCTCTCTCCACACACACACACACACACACACAACACACACACCACACACACACCAGCTCCTATTAACACATATATATATATACATTTTTTTTATCATTTTTAACTGGTTGGAAGACTGGGAGCATTTTCAATATGCCTTAGCTAGATTGAACTCCTAGCGAGGAGTGTTGCACCAAGTGAATTCAGAACTAAGCCTTTGTCAATACAGACAGGGTGTGTCACCACTTAACAACTTCTGTTCGAGAGAAAAGGGCGGGGATGCTTCATGGCATAAGCAGACAAACTGTAAACAGACAAATCAGGACCGTCTGCTTTGATCACAGCGACCTGAATAGATAGAAAGCAGGCGAATCGAGGAACAGGCAAATGAAGAAGAGGAACACTTGGACAATGAATTCTGGACACTGGATGGCTTTATTTGCCCCTGATCAGCCAGACGGCAACTGACCAGGACACACTGACCCTCACCCCGACGCGCCTCCCAGCCTTCCCCCCCCCCCCCCCCACCCCCCCCTGGCTCCCCTGGTAGCAGTTAGCAGAGTAATGGGTTTCTGGACCATCCCTTCCTGTGTGTGGTCAGTGCTGGTCAGTTTTCCCTGTCCTGTCTGAGGGGGGGGGGGGGGGTGGGGTGGGGGGTGTACTCCGACACTATTCCCGGATTGGTGATGAACAGACGTTTATCAACAAACGTGTCATCTCTCTCTCTCTCTCTCTCTCTCTCTCTCTATCTCTCTCTCTCTCTCTCTCTTCTCTCTCTCTCTCTCTCTCTCTCTCTCTCTCTCTCTCTGTCTCTCTCTCTCTCTTCTTTCTCTCTCTTTCTCTTTCTTCTCTCTCTCTCTTTCTCTCTCTCTCTTCTCTCTCTCTCTCTCTCTCTTTCTCCCCCCCCCTCTCTCTCTCTCTCTCTGTCTTGGTGACTTCCCTTGTCTGGTTGCCAGCAAGACGAACGCTTCACTGATTAAATTTTTGCTGTAAATTTGCAAGACAGAGTCTGAAATGCCCGTAGAATGTCTTCCGTCGAGTTACGAACTACGCTGAACGCCGCGCTGTGCGATATGACATTACCATCAGTTAGAATTGAAGAAGGCAGGGATAATCAGGACAGACAGTTGGTATTCTGCGATTGACAACAATGCCCGACCATTCCCCTGTTGCACGATACGCGGCTCACAGTGCTGTGTTTAGAAGAAAATGTCCGTCACAGGTCAACAGGGACAGGAGATGGGGCGACGAAGACCGAAAGCAAAAGGCAAGTGGAAGCGTTTGATCCCTGTCCGGTCTGTTCCTGGCGACCCCTCCTAGTTTAATATGCAATGCTCACAGAAATGACATCAACAATGGAGTCTCCTGTGCTGACACTTCCCAGTATCCATACCAACCCCCCCCCCCCTTCCCCCCCCCTTCCGCTGTACCTCTGCCTGCAATGAATTCGCTCTCCGCCCAGTGGAACGCACGACATCGATATGGCTCCGTGTGACACAGGACTGTGAGTCAGTGCCCGTAATTCCCAATTTAGACCAGCTTTCTGACACAGCTGTTGAAAAGCTGTGTATTAATGACGATGGTGTGGCTAACTGGTGGTGCAATTTGTTACAACGATTCGTCTGTAAGTAAGTTCTACGCAACAAGAAATTTTAAACATTCGTTGAATCAGCAAATCCGTGTGATACAGACAGTAGTAGTAGTGATTGTGCAGGTACCCCGTAGTTGTTACGGCACAGACGCCCCATGCAGACATGACAATCACAGACATAATGACGTGTTTGGAGGAAACGACCAAGAAACTGAATGACCGCTAGTGTTAGTTGAAGGAAGAACTGAAGGGCAGCACTACATGCAGCAAAGAGGTTCAAAACTGCAATATTGACGATCCTTCGTGACTATTGTATTGTTCTAACTGTTGACAAACACCCGGCAAAATCCGACTGACTGTTACCGGATTGCATTCTATGGTCTGCACAATCCTGTGATGTGGAATCCACATCGCGGTGTTTGTACTTTCTTGGGATGTGTAAATGATGTTCATTGCTTA
>JADBJO010004775.1:172500-175000 GCA_016801955.1 Conus betulinus | reverse complement strand
AGAGAGAGGAGAGAGAGAGAGAGCGAAGGAGAGGAAGAGACAGAGGGAGAGAGAGAGAGAGTGAGAGTGAGAGAGAGAGAGAGAGAGAGAGAGAGAGAGAGAGAGAGAGAGAGTTTATAGAGCCAATTTGCACATAATGATCATATGCCAAGGAAGAAAAAATACCTCAATACGAGAACGAAACGATGACACAACATATCGCACCCAACAAGCAAAGGAGAAAAAATACCTCAATACGGAATAAAATTAATAACAAGAAAGGAAGGAAAAAAGGAATAAAATCAGTGTTTTTTTTTTTTTTTGTCCATTCTAACGGAAATATGACAAAGGGACAATTGCCATCTTCCAAATGCTGTCTGTAGCAGGATGGATCTTAATAAATCATTAAACTTCACATGAAGGGAAAAGAAACAGCTACAGAATAATATACAACTACACTTTTCATGTGACTTCTGCGTTACAAGTTTCTATCAAGTCTTTTATACCGTTCATATTGACCTGGCGAGTGTACTAGTTAATTCTAGTTACTCTCAGAGGAATATATTTGGAATAATGGCTCTAGTGTACATCATGCATTTCTGCACTCTTATCTGTCCTCGCCATCTCCCTCCTCACCTCTCTCCTTGCACGAGATCAACCCGTCCTCGAATCATTAGAACAAATTTTGCTACAAATCAAAAAACTGGATTTTGTGTTCATTGGACAATGGAATAGCAAAGGTATGTCAAAAGCAAACCCTAGAACGATGAAGACAGAGAGGATGCCTTTGTCGTTACAAATTAACAAATTGAATAATAATCGGATAGACCCATCAAATATACCACCATTCCGCAACTGTACTCTAAAAAAAACAACTACTGCAATATTGAAAAAAGGGGTGTTTTTTTGCATAGTGGTTCCACGCTTCACTTAGGGTACGTCAAGACTGCCTTCTAGCTCCTATTGTCTTTCACCTTATTCCGAGAACGCAACATAGCTGGTCCACTTAAAGATCACCATCAGCACAATAAGCACTGGAGATAAAACCATCACGAACCTTCACTTTGCAGGTAAGACTGATTGTTTGGCAGGCAGTGAAGAACTCGCCATGTTTTTCAAAGACTGGATGAAGCATGAACAAGACATGACATAGAAATTAGCGCTGAGAGGCCACGTTGATGGCCAGCCACGATACAAGATCATTCTGATGGCACTGTACGTAGGTAAAAACTAGGTAGTGTTCAAAAATCAAATCTCCTGGAATCCATCATTAACAAAGAATGCTTTAGTCCTCTTACCTGTGATCCATCGCTAGCAAGAGTGATTTAGTCAACTTACCTGGGATCTATCTTTAGCAAAAAGTGATTTAGTTCTTGTACCTTGGATCCATTATTAGCAACAACAACAAAAATGATGTTGTCCACTTACCTGTCATTCAGCAGTAACAAAGAATGATTCCAGCTAGAAATCGTTTTGAAGGCAGCAAGGACAATGCAGCACTGTCTGCACTGAAACCTGTAAGGAAGGGTTATAGCATTCCCATGAACCCGAGATCAGTTCCAGAGTGCACTGGTCTCCCTGCATGCAAGCGAGACATGGACCCTCACATTGGGTCTAGAAAAAAAAAAAAGCCAAGCTATGGCCATGAGGTTTTACCACATGATACCACAGATCAAATATACTGATCATATTACCCATCAGCGAGTGCGTCAAAGTTATCAACCTTTACATCAGACCATATGAAAATTTGTTGACATCAGTGAAGAAAAGAATTTTTTTTTTAAAGCAGTGGTATGGCCAAGTTACATGATCCATTGGTTTTGCCAAAACACTCCTCCAGGGAACGTTTCAGGATTGGAGATCAGAGGAAGAGTAGAAAAAAAAATCGAAAAAAAAATCGAAGGTTTGACGACATTGCAAAATGGAAGGGGGTGACATTTGCAGAGACCCAGGCCTTAGCACCCAAGCAGCAGGGTTGGATGGCCCGGTGAAGAGTTCTTCATTGCAGCTTTATAATGACTCTTCAAGAAGGTGAGAGAGGAAGAGAAGAAAGAAGAAGAAAAGAAGAAGAGAAGAAGAAGAAGAAGAAGAAGAAGAAGAAGAAGAAGAAGAACAAAGAAGAAGAAGAACAAAACAGAACAACAACAAGAACAAGAAGAACAGAAGAACAAGAAGAAGAAGAACAAGAAGAACAAGAACAAGAACAAGAAACAACAAGAAAAGAAGAACAACAACAAGAACAACAAGAACAAGAAGAAGAAGAACAAAACAAGAAGAAGAAGAAGAACAAGAAGAAGAAAAGAAGAACAAGGAACAACAACAACAACAAGAAGAAGAACAAGAACAAGAACAAGAAACAAGAAGAACAAGAACAAGAACAAGAAGAACAAGAACAAGAAGATGATTGACAGATAAAAACAAACACTGTGAATACGGTTTTCGAACCTTAAAGGTGATCAGATCGGCATGCTTTATTCAAACAAAATAGAAAATCCTTAAGATTAAAACAAAAAAAAACACT
>JADBJO010004775.1:155000-157500 GCA_016801955.1 Conus betulinus | reverse complement strand
AAACAAACTGGAATGCTGAACAAGATTGAATAAAACAACGTCCGCACTTCTTAACACACTGGCACAGCCATCAAAAACCTCAATGAAACCGCCACCACTCGATGACGTCTTTCCCAGAAATTACGAAAGACTTAATGAAGTAAACCTTGGAATTTGAGTCACTCGAAACTGAAGGAATATCTAAAGTAAAACAAGAAACGATAATACATACTACAGGTGAGTTCAAACAATGGTGAAAAAATTCAAAGTGGATTTAAATAAAAATAGATACTCACTTCAACGCTGACAATCATCAAGAATAAAACTTGGAGCGTCAGGGGATATCAACTGCAGTTCTCGCTCAGCGCCAGAGATATCATTTGCGATCATAAACATCCGCAAAAATCGAATGTTTCCTCCAAGTGTCGTTAAAATCCAGTCAGTGGTTACTAATTGATCTTGTTGAACAAACTGTGAATTTCCCTTCTGATTCGGATTCATACCAACAATTAATAGGTTTGTCTTTTGATCTAATGACATTAAGTTTTATTATCCACCGATCCATGGAATTTGTTTTAAAGTATTACTGCTGAATGGGTCTATACCAAAACTCAATGGATACGACCAGGGACCACATTCTTATCTTTACACTACATTTTCTCTTCCTAATGGGTTAGGTAATTTTGCATGATTTCATGAACAGGCAAACAAACCAGCTTGTGAGAATCGGAACGCGAAATTCAGTTGATTGTAGACCAATTGATTGTAGGCCAAAGGCCTCACTCATTGGGGAATACAAACTTATACAAACTATTACCACAAGCGGTCATAGGATCAAGAGAGAGAGAGAGAGAGAGAGAGAGAGAGAGAGAGAGAGAGAGAGAGAGAGACAGACAGACAGACAGACAGACAGACAGACAGACAGACAGACAGACAGACAGAGACAGAGAGAGCTTGAGTTACATGCCTTTAGCGCGTGACCTTTGATTCTGCAACTTCGTGGACATTACGGACAGCATCAAGAACCGCGTGGCTGTGAGATGAATGGTGTTTGTTGCAGTGCAGACATTCAGCTGTAAAACAAAGGACCGTCTGTAGAATATCAAAACATCCAGTGTCCTGAGCTGCTTGCGTGCTGCAGACCAAACAGCAGGTATTTCGATTCTCTGTGCGTGGAATCTTCAGGCCTGTTTGCAGGCTGTAAACCTAATGGTCGTCTTATGTGGATCGCAATCAGAAGTGGGGCCAAAAGTGTTTGTGTCTGGCACTTTCCTCTGCCCCTCTTATCCCCTCCCTTCCTATTTCCCACACTTTGTAACTGTTTTTGCCGCATTGTTTTTGAGAGCACAATGCTGACTCTTTGTTTACTGTTTTACTTGCAATCTAGAACAAAACAATGACATCATGTGATTCTGGCATTCTCTCTGCGTATGCAATGTTGCAGATAAAGCGAATGAAGGTGGCACAGGCCGTTGAAGCTTTATATTCAATGCCTTGCCTATCATGAAAATTAAAATGTGGACTCCTGTACATCATCATTATTCCAGGGCTGCATGGCTGCTGTATTCTATAGGAGAAGGTTTCGGATCACCCTTGAGTTCATGATCTGTGCGGTTTTGAAATATATATTAAAAGACGACAATACAACGGACTGGTCGTGATGATGTGACGGTGAACTAAAATATCTTTTCGGAAGAACAGTGGACAGGGACAGTGAGATTACAAGTCAATCAGGAAAATTGAAATTCTACATGAAATTAGTATCCTGTTGTTAATAGCACACATCCACAACACAGATGATTTAAATAGCACGACTTTACAAAAAAGGAAGCAGGAGTGAAAATGAGTGATCACAGATATTCTTATGGTCAATGTTCAAGAAACGAAAACTAATTTTGGTTGAAAGACATGGTGGTTTTGTCGTTGGTTTGTGACAAATCTCAAGTAACCTACAAGGCTACTGCATCGTTGTTCATGATAAGCAGGGTTGGCAGGTTGCCATAAAAACGGCGTAACCCGCACCGCCTCATTTAGGATTTCTATCATATCAGAAAGAATAGCACAGCCTGTCTTATTTACAATTTCTGACATTCAATAAAATAGCATAGCCTGACGCTTTTAGGATTTCCGTCATTACATATTCTACACCATCAGTTTATAATGTTACTTATATGAGATTTGCTACCGCATGCTTGTGTGCGTGTGTTTGTGTGTGTGTGTGTGTGTGTGTGTGTGTGTGTGTGTGTGTGTGTGTGTGTGTGTGTGTGTGTGTGTGCGTGCGTAAGTGCGTGCGTGTGTGTGTGTGTGTGTGTGTGTGTGTGTGTGTGTGTGTGTGTGTGTGTGTGTGCTCTTTTTTGTCAAACGTGGCAATATGACATTGAAACTAGCTCAATTTTTTGTTCTACAAATTTCATAAATCTGATTTTAAGGGGGTGAAATATATCTCGAGCTTACCAGATGTTTCTATTTACCCTCATATCAAATTTTGAGATGTTCTTATCATTACCAATTAAAGTAGGTC
>JADBJO010004775.1:145000-150000 GCA_016801955.1 Conus betulinus | reverse complement strand
ATACGATCTCTACGTAAACTGGGAAAAATCTGATGACCACAAGGGCTGAGAGAAGACGGGATTTCCTTTTGGACTGGGAAAAACCTGGATTTCCTGTGGACTCGAGAAAGCGGGTCTCCACACGGACTGAGAGAATAAAAAAAACTGGCCCCGATGAAGCTGAATTTTCGTGTGACACAGGTGAAGAAACTAGACCTCCACGCGAACAAGAACAACATTGAATCTTCACAGAAGGTTAGAAAAATAAAAGAGTAGATGTCCGCGTGAACTAGGAAAAAGACTTGTTCTTACACATACATTTGGGAAAAGACGATTTCCATGCGAAAAGAAAAGACGGTTGGGTTTCCAAATGAGATAAGGAAGGGGGGGGGGGGGGGGGGGATTTCCAGATGGACTGGTTAAAAGACTGGAATCTCATACGAAAAAAAAAAGTCTGGATTTGCACATGGAATTATGGCAAGACTGGATCTGGAAGTGAAAAAGAAAGAAAGAGCAGGGTCTCCGTGTGGAAAGGGGAAAACAATTATGCATTGATCTGTTCGAGGACTGTGTGATGTATGTCAGGGCTGCCAGCCCACAAACAGCCATTCGGGGCAGTTTGGCCTAAGGTATTAGGCCTAAGGCCCAAACACCACCCTCCAGCTGTCGAGCACACCCCACAGTGGTTGGGTTTGTGGGGTGTGCTCCACAGCTGGAGGGTGGTGGGGTTTTTTGCCGGTGGGCTCTGCAGTCATGAAATACGGGCTGGTATATCCATGGGGATGCTACTTTAAGGCTGTTATGAGTTGCATCCTGTAGCCTGATTTACCTCTAGCTCTGTTCAGGAGCAGTTATGTCCCTTAATACCTTAATGGAGTGTCCTGCGCGTGCCTGTGCCCATCGTCAACACAGCGCAGGCCTCCAAGGGTGGTACAGGACTGCTCTAAAGGCAGGTGAAGACAGTGCTTCTCTGGGTCCTCCTCAGCACTTTCGGGTGTTTCTTTTTTCTTGTGCCTCACTTGCTGTGATGTCTAGGTGGTGACGCATCCGTGTCGCAGGATTCCTCCCTCAACTTTTGAGCATGATCAAATCATCTCGTGGATCAAAATATCCAGGCAGTTGCGGTGCGATGCTGTGGATCGTACTGTCCCTGCTGTTCAAGGAATTAATCACCCACGTGCCCTTGGGCCACTTTGGTGGTGCGCCTCTTTTAGAGCTGGCTTGTTTGTATCCAATGTTGGAATGTGATCATGGGAGGTGGTGGGTGGTGGGGGGGGGGGGGTTGCTGTGAGTCTCAGTGGTTTAATGATGTATCATTCCTGGCTTAAGCAGTCTAGCTTCCAATTCAGCTGGTTTCCGTTCGAAATGCACTTCATCTTCAATACAAACTAGACAAAGGTTGTCTGTAAGAACTACATGTCAAAAAGGAAGATTTCTTTAAAATCATGATTCCCATTACCTTCCCTTCATCTCCCACTCACTCTTCCCCTTCCTCTCCTCCTCCCTCTCCTCTTCACTCTCCCCATTCCTCCTATCCAGCAAAAAAAAATGGCAACGTTCTCTAACCAGCACAAAGAAATATCCAAATCCCCACAGGTCCTGAAGACAGCTAACGATCTCCTTTCGACAGAAGACTCCCAAGAAAACAAGATTCTTTGTTACTTCCTGCCGTCTGCGGACCAGACAACTATTTCTGGATTGACTCTCCATCAGTGCAGACTTTGGAATGCAAACAATGGAGGCATCCAGTCTGACACTGGATCAGCCTAAGTCTGCGTGTGAAAAGAATTTGCCTTCCATGACGTCTGGAAATCTCAACCCACATGAACTAGACTCTAAGGCTGGATTAGCTCAGTTGGTAGAGTGTCACATTCGTAATCTTGGTGACCCTAAGGTTGCCGGTTCGAATCTCCGCCGGGCCGTTGACAGACAGTACTGAAGTACAGGTGGATTTTCCCCTCGGAGTTAACATTGATTCTGACTCCATTTCCTGACAATTCCTTCAAATGAGACTGTAAACCGAGGTTCGGTGTGTGAACGCACGCAAAACATCCTGCATGTAAAATTCCATCGGCAACTTTCGGAAGAGAAGGCCAGTTTGGGCCGTGGGTATAGATGACACGTTACACATAACATGCACACTGCGTGGAAAATCAAAAGAATGAAAGAAGGAAATCTGTGTAGTCTACATTGACTGAATGTGCTCTTGATAATAATGATGATAATCATCATCATCGTCATAATCATAATATAATAATAATGGTAACGATATAAATAGCAATGATAATAATAACTCCTTCATGCAACATCATTCACTGATCGATTGTAGGTGACAGGATTCATTGATTATAATGCTGACGTTCTGTTTTGTTCTTAACATTGTCATTGATATAAGAGCCTGTGGTCAGGTGGTCAAAAGCATTCTTCCTGCAGAGCCGACGATGGCAGTGTCGAACGACTCGTGATGTGGGAATTTTACAGCTTGAGAACATTCCGCATTTAGTCAGCGATAAAAGTGACTTGTCTTCAGGTCAGGAAAGGCTTAGGTCGCGGCTGGAGAAGGATGAGCACACCTGTATCATGCCGTATCAGACAGACGCGATTAATTAACCTGTCACAGTTCATACCCCTCTGGCCATCACCTTCAGGCACGTTGACTCTTGTCCCTGAAATTGTTGCTTCTGCTGGTGCTGTAATGGTACAGCAATCATTTCACAATCGCGGTTGTATGCGTTCTCGTTCTTAGCATCTCTTTCTGCACTGTCGTTTTCTTACCAGTGAAAACTTGAAGCAAACTTTGGAGGTCCGCCCCCCCCCCCCCCCCTTAACCCCCCCCCCCCCCCCCCCCCCCCCCCCCATGCGAGTAAAGGTGTGTGTGTGTGTGTGTGTATGAGTGAGAGAGAGAGAGAGAGAGAGAGAGAGAGAGAGAGAGGACGAGGGAGGGGTGTGGTGAGGGGGATAACAAGTGATGGTGGAGGAGAGTGAGAGATATTAAATGCAATGACTCTGATAAATGTATCTTCTGATGAAGAACTTAACTAAGAATTCTGAAATAAACAAGTAGGGTAAGTGTTTGCTCCCATAAAAAACCCTAACTTAGAGTAACTTTTATTCAATGACTTGGCAAAGATTTGAACTTAAGGCGGCTGGGGGGTGGGGGGTGGGGACACTGGTGATTGTGTCTGTGTTCCTGACGTCAAATAGAGACACTCCACAGTCTGTAATACTGTGATGTTCTCACCACCAAGGGTTCAAAAAAGAATCCAACAGCACGCCCAAAACTTGAAGTTTAAAAGGTTGTGCCAGTCTTGAATAAAAGTTACTCTATGTTAGGTTTTCTTACGGGAGCAAGACCTACCATACTTGTTTATTGTTTACTGCTCCCTGTCTCATTTTTTTTTCAACTTCATTTCAATTAAATCGAGGCTATTTGTATTTGTTTCTGTACGTCTTTGTGTTTGTCTATTGATCTCCCTTGGATCCTTGGGAGGATCCTCAGGCGTGGGCTCAAAGATTGTCCCCTACATTTATACTATTTTGCATAATGTTTTTAGTTTTTCAGCAACTTTTGTTTTCCTCCCCCCCCCCACTTTTGTTTTGGTTTCATTACTATCTTTCGCTGGCTGCTTTGGGGGTGCTGTTGGGTTCTTTTTTTAACCCTTGGTGGTGAGAACACCACAGTATTATGGACTGTGGTGTGTCTCTATTTGACGTCAGGAGCACAGATACAATCAGCCATGTCTCCCTGATGAGTCCGATCCAATGGACGAAAGGCTTAGGAGCAGGCAATACAAATAGAGGAATTACAATGGTTCTCTCGTGCAGCTAGTGAAGAGTTTTTCATATTTATATTTTCTTAGTTTTGTGTTCCCATTTCTTTCATTTTCAATCCCCCCCCCCCCCCCCCCCCAACACACACACCCGTCTTAAGTTCTAATCTTTGCCAAGTCATTACTGTGATGATGGAGGGGTGGTTGGCCTGGCCTGCGCTTTTTTTTCCCCCTTTATTAGATTGTTCGTCTTTGTATACGTTTGACTTTATTCAAGTTTAAAAGGCTGTGTCAGTCTTGAGTAAAAGTTGCTTTATGTTAGGTACTTTACGGGAGCAAACACTTACCCTACTTGTTTATTGCAGAACTCTTAGTGTAGTTCTTATCAGAAAATACATTTATCAGAGTCTGTAGTCGTTGGAAAACTGAATAAATAAAAGAACAAATATGCACAGACATACACATACATACGATTCTGCATGTGTATTCGAACACACACACACTGGAGCGGTCCCCCACAGTTGGACAGACGTTATGCATTATTAGACTTTGGTTATCTGATCCTGAATAAAGAGATGATGGAGGGAAGGGGGGGGGGGGGGGGGGGGGGGGAGAGGGTTGTGTGTGGGAGTTTGCATGCATTCTGTACCAGAGGACGAAAAACTTCAGACAAGTTTCTGAATGTGTGCTTCAATAAGCATAATAACACTCTAGTATCTCTCTCAGTACCGGTGCCATTTTTTTCCCCTCTAATCATCCCTCCTTCATCCGTATTGTTTTAAACAAGACAAAACGGATTCCTCAAAAATAAAATCGAAGTGACAAAATGATAATGCACCATAAAAGGTCATATAAAACAAGATCCAATCATCTTCCTTGTTCTCGCAAATCGTGTCAAATTCTAATGAAGAACAACGAAAAGAAAAAGAAAGTCATCAGGGAACGAAAAAGAGAACACAAATAAAAAAAAAAAAAACGAATTGATCCCAGGAGACAGACCGGACACGAAACGAAATGGGGTCAATTGATTTGATCACTACCTCCTTCGGCATGTCGGAAATCATGAAGACAATAAAAATGGATTTTTTGAAAAAAGAAAAAAAGGACTAAAGGACGGTGATCTGAAGGGGAAAAAAGGAAAGAACAAAAAGGAGAAAGAGATGCCAACATGAAGACAACTTAGCTAATTAAATTTAAGCCTTGGAAATGCGTGCATGACTTTGTAACATCACTTTGGTATTCGCGTACGTT
>JADBJO010004775.1:125000-127500 GCA_016801955.1 Conus betulinus | reverse complement strand
AGGGGGGGAAGGAGAGAGAGAGGAGAGAGAGAGAACGGGGGTGGGGGGAGAGGGGAGATGAGAGAGAGAGGGGAGAGCTCGAGGGAGAGAGGAAGGAGAGGAGGAAAGGGGGAGAAGGGGATGGAGGGGAATGGGAGGAGAGGAGAAAGTGATAGGATAAAGAGAGAGAAGGGAGGGAAGGGAGGGGAGATAAGAGAGAGGAGAGAGAGGAGAGAAGAAGAGGAAAGATAGGAAAGGGTGGGGGAGGAGAGAGGACGGGGGAGGGGGGGGAGTGGAGGGAGTACCCGACTCTTTGAGAGGAGGACTGGTTGGGGGGGGAATGGGGAGGATAGGGAGGGGGAGAAAGAAGCCGAAAGGGACGGGAGGGAAGAGATGAATGAGGGAAGAAGGAGGAGAGGGGGAGAGAGGGGGAAGGGGTGGGAGGGAGGCCGGTAACAGAAGAAGATCTTCCAGACCAGAGGGGGGGAGGACCACTCCTCCTAGGGACAGAGAGGGAGAAGGAGGGGAGAACAAGGGGAGAGGGGGAGTCATACTGAAATCCCAGTCCAACAATTCCCTAACCGCAGTTAGTCCCTCTGATCCATGCACCAAAGCTTTTGATACTTGGGTTCCGTTATCTTTCTGTTGGTTCTGGTCTTCATGAGGGTCGAAGACCTGTTGATAAGAAGAGTAGCAAAGGATGGAGCCAGAGATCGTCAATGGCGCGGGTCATCGTGGTCTTCCGCTTCCAACAAACACCCTTCGGCTCGCCCGCATCACCTGGCATGTCATTCCAAGCCTTTTTTTTTTTCTTTTTCTTTCTTTCTCATCGTCTTCCTGGGCTACAAATGGACACGGTTCATTGAGGCATGGAGGGACTGAGAGGATGGTAGGATGGGGGGAGAGGGTGGGTGGTGTGGTCGTCATTTAAGAGCGTTGTTTTTTTTTTTTTAAGACAAGGGGGAGCATTTTCGCTGAGTGCAGTTCTCGAGGCCTTCTGCTTTTGCGAGAGGGCTGCTGTTCGTCGGATTGGATGCTGACCAGAGCCTGGTGGCCCATTGTTCTCTGGTGTTTTTGTTCTTCTTTGGTATATTTTCACCCGTAGGGGAGGGCCAGGGAGGGGAGGAGAGGGGATTAGGGGACCCTTTTCTAAGGAGGGAGGGAGATTTGAAGAGAGCTGGAGGGGGGGGGAGGGAGAGGAGGGGGAGGGGGGAGGAGACTCGAGGTCTTCTCGTAGATCTCACGGGGAAAAAGATCTCTAGAGGGGAGGGAGAGGGAGGAGGAGACAGGGGAGCGAGAAGGAGGGAGGAAGTTGGAGAGAGAGCGGGGTTTTGACGGGAGGGAGGGAGGAGGAGAAGGAAGGGAGATAGGGGTGAGGCAAGGAGAAGAGGGAAGGAAGGCGAGGAGAAGGAAGGGAGGCGGGAAGCGAGACTCGGTATCTGTTCTGGAGGTAGAAGGGAAGGAGGCTGGAGACATATCTGTCTAGGGAAGGGGATCCCCTGTAGGGGAGGGATCTCTCTCTCTTCGATCTATCTCTCGAGAGGGAAGGGGAGGTTAATGTATGTCTGAATCATGGGGGAGGGGGGAGACCTAGGGGGAGGGGATTCTCTTCAGAGAGGGAGCGGAGAGGAGATCTCTCGAGGAGGAGGAGGGCACGGGAGGGAGGAAGGAGAGGAGGACGGGAGAGGGAGGGAGGAGATTGTTTGAGCGGGAGAGGAATTAGTTGATTTCACTGAGGGAGGAGGATGCGTAGAGGGGGGAGGAAGCGACGAGGAGGAGCGAGAGATTGCGGGCGGTTTGGCCTCGGGGGGAGAGGGGAGGAGGAGTGAGGGGAGAAGGAGAGGAGCACGAGGCGATTGACGGGCTTGGGTAGATGATACGGGAAGAGTGGTCAAGAGGGAAGGGAATTTCATCTGACTGGAGGTCTATTGGGAATGGCTTCAACGGGGGGAGGAGGAGGGAGGAGTGTTACCAGCTGAGTCTGTGACGTTGGAGAGAGGAAGGCAAGAGAGGGGAGGGGGAGGAGAAGGAGTCCCCTGGACGAGAGGGAGAGGGGGACCCCCCCCCCCCCCCCCCCCCAGCCCCCCCCCCCCCCCCCCCAGGACACACAGAACAGGGGAGAGAGGGAACTTGAGGGAGGGGGAGAAAACAGGGAATAGGATGTATGTTCTGGAGGGGGGGGAGGTGAGAGAGGAGAGAGGGGGGGGGAGAGGAGGGCAGAGTGGAGGGACAATGAGAGGGGAGGGGAGGAGCAAGGGGGGAGTGTGAGGAGGAACGGGAGAGTAAGCGTTAGGGTCCCAGGTGAGATCGAGAGGCATGAATGCAGGGGAGCGGAGAGAAGGGAGGGGGAGAGGGGAGCGGGGGAGAGAGGAAATGAGGAGCAACTGTAATGAAGAGCGGCACGGGGGGGAGACGGCGAGGAGTCGGAGGGAGGAGGGAGACAGAGAGAGGAGGGGATGGAGGGAGAGGGGGAGAGGAGGAAAGAAGACTGGGGGGAGAGGGAGAGAGGGACAGGAGAGAG
>JADBJO010004775.1:117500-120000 GCA_016801955.1 Conus betulinus | reverse complement strand
TTCCATTCTTACCCATTCCTATCGCCACCCTGCCTCCACCATCACTCTTTCCTTCTACCACTTCCCTTTGCCTGTGTGTGTGTGTGTGTGTGTGTGTGTGTGTGTGTGTGTGTGTGTGTGTGTGTGTGTGTGTGTGTGTGTGTGTGTGTGTGTGTGTGTGTGTGTGTGTGTGTCTGTGTGTCTGTCTGTCTGTCTGTCTGTCTGTGTCTCTGTCGCTCTGTCTGTCTCTGTCTCTCCCTCTCTCTCTCTCTCTCTTTCTCTCTCTCTCTCTCTCTCTCTCTCTCTCTCTCTATCTATCTGTCTCTCTATCTGTCTGTCTATCTGTTGCTTACATGTTCGCTTTCTCTGTCTCATTTCATTCTGTTGTTGACGTCACTAATGATTCATTGTTGGTGTGTGATCGATATATATGCCCAAACGAAGTTTATTTCAGTTTGTGCCTGACTGGAGTTTTTAAACCCTCTCTCTGTCTCTCTCTCTCTCTCGTCTCTCTCTCTCTCTCCTCTCTCTCTCTCTCTCTCTCTCTCTCTCTCTCTCTCTCTCTCTCTCTCTCTCAGGTAATAGAATAGAATTGTTCATATTACTCTTTGCGGATGATATAGGGGAAAAAAAAAAAAATCCTTGTTTTTTGCAAGGGTGGGTATCTGGCTGGACATGAAACACTGGGATGTATGAAAATGAGCCAGTAAAAGTAGTGAACGTATATAAGTATCTGGGGTATATTCTTTTCAACCAGGCTGAGTTTAACATATACATGTGGAGATTTAGTTCACAGAGCAAAAACAAGTTGTTCTTATACTCAAGGCATTATACTCAAGGCAATGTAAAGCTTGACTGTAGTTCGTTTTTAATATATTCAATAAGCTATTTAATTCATAAGTTCAGTCAATTTTACAGTATGGGGCTGAAATATGGGCGTTCAAAAGCAGCAATATTATTGAAAAGCTGCATTTGTTTGCCATGAAACGCTTTTTAAACGTCGACAGTCGTACTGCGAATGATTTGTTAAATGGAGAACTGCGGAGATATCCCATTTATTTAAAATCATACGTTAAATGCATCAGCTACCGGCTAAAACTGACAAGGATGGAACATTACAAACTACCATTTAAAGCGTATAAAAAGTGTTGTATGATCTTGACATTAATGGAAAGAAGACTTGTGTCACAAATGTTCGTAAGTGCCTATATTCTTATGGTTTTGCTTTTGTATGGGATAACCAAGGTGTCCAAAATATTACAGCCTTTATCGAATGCTTCAAAAAGAAAGAACCATCGACTGTAGGTGACAAGACTGGCATAGTCACATGCATAGCAGTGACCCGTTTGCTGATTGTAGGGTATTTAAGGCAACAAATGTTCTGGAACCATATGTTGAAATTGTTATGAATAGATATGTTAAAGTGCTCTTACAAAACGTAAATTTGGTGTGGCAGATATAGCCAGCCACCGATTTAGATACAGTGAAAAAGCAGATGAAGTTATGTGTCGCTTGTGTCATGTTTCTTAGGAAGATACCATCATATTACTCTTTGTTGCCCTGTTCTTCATGATTTAAGAATAAGAAATATTCAGGGAGGGATTGCTCTCTCAGGAGATCCAAGGAAAGGTTGTTCTGCACAATTCTTTCTAGCCGCTGACAATACTTGGTTGTTTGAACAGCAGAGCTGACCACTCAGACTGTTCCATGTCTTTTTATCTCCCTTGCATCCTTAAATGGGATGCTCAAGCATAGGCTCAAAGATTGTCTCTTACATTTTATACTGTTTGCGTAATGTTTTTAGTTTTCAAGCAACTTTTTTCAT
This sequence comes from Conus betulinus, assembly GCA_016801955.1. NCBI lineage: Eukaryota > Metazoa > Mollusca > Gastropoda > Neogastropoda > Conidae > Conus > Conus betulinus. The sequence continues at coordinate 118,196 of JADBJO010004775.1, read as the reverse complement.
CTCCACACTTTTGTTTTGTTTAATTCTACTACCTTTCGCTGGCTGCTTTGGGGGTGCTGTTGGATTCTTTTTGGAACCCTTGGCGGTCGGAACACCACAGAATTATCGACTGTGGTGTGTCTCTATCTGACGCCAAGAACACAGACACAATCAGCCGTGTGTCCTTGATGAGTCCGATCCAGCGGACGAAAGATCTCGGAGCAGGCGATACATACCTTCGAGGGGGATTGCAAAAGATCTCGGAGGCAGGCGATTGCAAAACATCTCGGCATATAGATCTCCCTTCGAGAGGGATTGCGATAGTTTCCTCATGCAGCCAGTGAAGGGTTTTCATATTTATGATATACATTTTCCCATTTACTTCATCTTCAATTTTTAGTTTTTTTCCTCTCAGTTTCAAATCTTTGCCAAGTCATTACTATAATGATGGAAGAATTGTTAATCTGCACTTGTTTTCCCCCGTTACTTTATTGTTGAGAAAAATTCAGGTAAAGTATTATAATGATCCATGCCATTTCGGGTTTAAATTACTTTTGGTATGTACAATAGCACTATTCACTTACAAAGCTTAAAAAACGTTTGTATACTGCTTCAACATAAAAATGTACTATTCATGGACCACATACCATTAAATTTTGTTGTTGTTTTGTTACGCTTTATTTTGTTTAGTGCATGACAAAATGCTTTATGACCAGT
>JADBJO010004775.1:112500-115000 GCA_016801955.1 Conus betulinus | reverse complement strand
CGTATTAAATGCACGCAAATGCAAAAAACCTACAGAACATATTTTATTTGATTTTTTTTTCTCTCTCTCTCTCTCTCTCTCTCTCTCTCTGTCTCTGTCTCTCTCTCTCTCTCTCTCTCTCTCTCTCTCTCTCTCTCTCTCTCTCTCTCTCGCTCGCTCTCTCTCCCTCTCTCTCTGTCTCTCTTTCTCTCTCTCTCTGTCTCTTTCTTTATGATGGGGTGGTGGGGGATGGGGTGGGGAGGATATTATCAGTACATACGTTTACGTTGTCTTTTGAATGGCGAATATACATGAAAAGAAATACGTTTCACAATTGGCTCAGTTCTGATGAGAAAAAAAAAGCTGTTATAGTGATGCATGGGTATAATGGGGAGAGAAAACGCAGAGAGAGAGAGAGAGAGAGAGAGAGAGAGAGAGAGAGAGAGAGAGAGAGAGAGAGAGAGAGAGAGAGAGAACAGGACGTGTCAGAATGATACATGCCAGTTCCTCGTGTGATGATTAGATCGACCGGAGATTGTTCTTTAAAGCAAGCCATTCTCGCTCTCTCTACTCCAAACCCATGTTACACACACACACACACACACACACACACACACACACACACACACACACACACACACACTGCAGTGGTCTCTGTACGTAAATTAGGCGGACATTTTGCATCATGCTTTGGTCATCAAATCCTGAATACAGAGATCGTTGGGGGTGGTCGTTTGCAGGCTTTCTGCTCCAAATTAAAAGAAAAAAGAACGAGAAGTTCAATGTCAGCTTCAATTAGTCTAATAAGACCTAGTGTCCCACTCTATACATTGTTCGACCTTCAGTTGCCGTTTCATCCACATTTAAAACCCAGACAAAAAAAAAAACAAAATGCTGACAGTCCCATCCCCACCAGCTCACCCACCGACCCCCCCCCCCCCACCTCCCCCCCCCCCCCCACCCCCCCACCCCCCAAAAAAAAAAAAATAAATAAATAATCAAAATCTATAGAAATGGCAATGCTACCGTAGCATGACATGTAAAACAACATGCAATCATCTTCCGTATGGTCTGCAGGTGACGTCACATTCCAGCGAAGAAGAAAAAACACTCAGCCACCAGGGACAAGAGAGAGAGAGAGAGAGAGGAGAGAGAGAGAGAGAGAGAGGAGAGAGAGGAGAGAGAGAGAGAGAGAGAGAGAGAGAGAGAGAGAGAGAGAGAATAAATCTAAGTTCATCCAGAAGACAGAATGCAAAGGACACAAAACAGAATCACTTGACATAACCACCAGCTCCTTCAGCACGTGTGAAATCTTCAGGGGGGGAAAACTGGATTATGAAAAAAAAAAAAAATAATGACACAAGGACATTGACAGTGAGGGGGGAGGGGGAGGGGGAGGGGGGGGGGGGGGGGACGGAAGAAAGTGATGACAAAATGAAGGAAACAGAACAAAATAATTGATCGTGATTTATCCTTGTTTTTCTGAGTTGAAATTCGAGCCTTTGTGAATAGTTTTGTTCTGGGTCATCTTGCAATGTGCGTGTGCATGGTGTGTGTGTGTGTGTGTGTGTGTGTGTGTGTGTGTGTGTGTGTGTGTGTGTGTGTGTGTGTGTGTGTGTGTGTGTGTGTGTGTGTGTGTGTGTGTGTGTGTGTGTGTGTGTGTGTGTGTGTGTGTGTGTGTGTCTGTGTGCTGTGTGTGTCTGTGTGAACTGTGTGTGTCTGTGTGTCTGTGTGTCTGTGAGTGCGTGTGTGTGTGTGTGTCTGTGTGTGTTTGTGTGTGTGTGTGTCTGTCTGTCTGTGTGTGTGTGTGTGTGTGTCTGTGTGTCTGTGTGTGTGTGTGTGTGTGAGTGTGTTGTGTGTGTGTGTGTGTCTGTCTGTCTGTCTGTCTGTCTGTGTTTGTGTGTATGTGTGTGTGTGTGTGTGTGTGTGTGTGTGTGTGTGTGTGTGTGTGTGTGTGTGTGGCGTGTGCGCGCGCGCGCGCGCGCATGTGTGAACCCTTCTAATGGTAAAACCCACAACATTGAACACAGTCACACCTTTAGAAGTCGTTCAGTAATACAAACCACATTCACGTGCCCATTTCTTTCTCTGACGAACTACAAAGAGGTTCAAATGAGACAAACGAAGCACGCAAACGACGTTACCGCCCTAATGGTCACAGGACTGGTCAGATGTGGAACGGTCATCTACACTCGTCACTGGACGTTGAATAGAGTGATGATTATGACAACAACAGTTGATAGTGATGACAATGAGTGATGACGCTGATGATGATATTACATGCTATGTGGGTCGATCTTTCCGTCATACTCACACCCAAGACTGGAGTTGTTGATAGTGATGGTTGAGGTGGGCTACAGAAAAGAAAAAAGCTGCAAAAACAAAATGTGTTCTGTGCACACGAAGAAGAAGAAGAAAGAAGAAGACGAAGAAAAGAAGAAAGAAGAAGAAGAAGAAGAAAGAAGAAAGAGAAAAAAGAAGAAAAAGAAGGAAAGAAAAGGGGAAGAAAAAGAAAGAGAAG
>JADBJO010004775.1:80000-85000 GCA_016801955.1 Conus betulinus | reverse complement strand
TCTTGAAACTGTGCAGCTACATTACGATATGTCCCCCTCCCGACAGTCCTGACTGCGTGACGTCAGGTGTTCTGTCAATCGTACGTTTGGTTTGCCTGCCGTTTTTTTCATGCGAGTTCTGATCATCACAAATGTCTGTGACTATTATCTTCAGTAAATCAACGTATGTTGGTTTAAATATAACATCAGCATTAAGAATCTGGCTTGCAAGTCAAAGTTCTGGGCATAGAGGTTGAAGCAAGGAACTTTGTTGGCTCTTCATCCCATAGTCTTGTGAAAGCAATTCTCAGTTTCGGAGTGTTCTGAGAGTGAAAAAAAAAAACTTCTAATAATTCTACATCCATTTTTATACCCAATTTGAGGAGATGAGTGATGCTCGCTCGTTCTTCGTTTTCATTGTTTTGAAATGCTGCTTGTCTTGCCTGAAGAAGACCAAAGAGGTCGCGTTCTGTCTTGTAGTTTGTCTCTTTCGTCCGGCGGAACAGCGAACCTTCTTTTAAGTTTGTCTCAACGTCTGGTAAGACCAGCCCCCCTCCCCCCCCCCCCCCCCCCCCCCCCCCCCCTGAAAAATGTTGAAGAATAACCAAACTGAACTGAACACGGTTTAAATTCTCCAATAAAGAACAGATGCCTGATGGCTATTTGAGTAAGACATCCTTCTAAAACCAAGGCCCACCTTGAAACATCCAAAAACATCTAGCAAGTGCAGGTTCCAATGCCAGCAGAGTCAGAAATCTTCCTGTCAGCAGCATGGCATTTAGGGAGTCATGACCTTGATGTAGTCTGCTCCTTCTGGGGTGTAAGGAGACCCGGACCAAGACACTTGTCGGAGAAGGAGAAGGAGGAGAAGGAAATGGTTCTCAAACCCCTCTGCTCTCAAGCTCTTCCAAGAGTTTCTTCCAGCCAAGAACCATTCACCCACCCAGTTTATCCCTGCAATCTATTCCGAGGGGGCGCGATCGAAATCACGTGGTAACTAATGGTAACAAATCGCGAGAGAAAAGACTGAGTTGGAGTTGCGTGGCGGGGCGGGGGGGGGGGGGGGATGTGAAGGAAGAGGAGGGGGTGACGTGTGTGGCGGTGAAAGGGAAGGGGGGGGGGAGGGTGATGATGGGGCGACATGATTCTCCGCGCCAGCGCATCTTGACACGATCAAGTTGAACAAGAAAAAAAGAATGGAGCGTGTTGATCTGTGTAGTGTGAGTCTGATTCTTTTTAACGACTTGTTTTCTTCCAGACCATTAATTCCTGGATTGGCTGAATTTTGTGGGCTTGCGGTGAAATCGACAAGGATTCCAGAGAGTCGTAGATCAACAAGTTGGTGCAGAAAAGTTTGTGAGAGGAGGAGGCGCAACAGTGTGAGTGTAAACCAGAAAAGTTCCGAGAAATAAAAGAATGGATGGAGAGAAGGACAAAAGGACAACGAAGGAGCGGGGGAGGGGAGGGGGGGGGGAGAAGAGGGGGGAGGAGGTGGAGAAGACAAAACAAAGACGAAGAACAAATCATCAAAAGCAACAAAAAACAGCAACATCCACCTTACCAACCGAACAAAAAAAAACAACAACAACAACAGTTTTTTAAGAAGCAACCACTCAAAAAACAAACCAAAATAACAACAACGAAAGAAAAAGAAGAGAAGAAGGGGGAGAGTTGGGGGAGAGAGGGCTGGAGACGGAGGAAAGTCTGAATGAGAAATAACATGAAAATAATCCTTAACTTTGGATATCTGCAACTGTACCAACCATAACCTTCAGTAATCAAAAGTGTGTGTGTGTGTGTGTGTGTGTGTGTGTGTGTGTGTGTGTGTGTGTGTATGTGCGTGCGTGCGTGCGTGCGTGCGTGCGTGCGTGCGTGCGTGCGTGCGTGCGTGTGTGTGTGTGTGTGTGTGTGTGTGTGTGTGTGTGTGTGTGTGTGTGTGCGTGAGTGTACGCGCTGTGCTACACATAGGTTTCTGTTCCTTTTCCTTTTTCTTTCTTCTTTCTTTTTTTTTTTTTTTTCTTTTTAGACACCAGACTCTGGTTTCCTTTCATCCGAAAAAGACTGAAAAACGTCCACACAAAGCGAGTGACGTTACGACCACAAAAACCTGTCTGGTTTCTGGTGGTGCTGTTTACGGATTTCAACGCGCACGATTCCTGTGTTACTTCAGATTCCTGTTCTCTCGTCTTCTTTCCCTGTCTCCTATTCTTCCATTCTCTCTCTCTCTCTCTCTCTCTCTCTCTCTCTCTCTCTCTCTCTCTCTCTCTCTCTCTCTCTCTCTCTCTCTTTTTTTCATTTGCCTGTTTGTATTTTGTTCAATCCATCATGCATTGTCTCTATAACTAGAACATCCACTTGCACTTTGTTTGAGCAGTTTTTGTCACACAGACTATGTACGCAGTTTCGAAAAAATATTGATGAATAAAGCAGATATGATGCTTTTGTTTTGTTTTGTTTCGTTTCCGTTAGTCCCGTGTGTTTGTGTTTGTCTAGAGACAGGGTGGTGGTCATTGAACGCTAATTTAAAAATCAGGTCATCGAAGTGATTTTATAGTCCAGAGATAAATAACAAAAAAATCTAATAGCTTTTAGGGGAAAGTGAACTAGGCTACCATTAACAACAAAAACGGACGGAAATGAGAGAAAGGAATCGAACAGTGCACACCCCCCCCCCCCCCCCCCCCTTCAAACTTCTCGCCAAAACTGCCAACCTCATTTGCAATAACAATTTTTTTTCCCCGGAGGGGGGGGGGGGAAGGGGGGGGGGGGTGGTGAAAGAGGTGGTGAGTGGGTTGGTCTTGTTTTTAAAACGCTCGAGGGTCGAACATGGCTGTCAAAAGTCCAGGAGAGTTTGACATTCTTCACTTACAAAAATACTGTACAGACGTTATGCCATCTTTTCTTCTTATTCCCCACCCCCCCCATCCCCTACTCCCTGTTTCCCGCCTTCCGTACCCCTCTTACCTCATTTTACCTTCTCTTTCCCCTTTTCTTTAACTTTCTCCCCCCCCCCCCCCCCCCAACCACCACCACCCCCCCCCACCCACGTCTCTCTTCTCTCCTCCTCTCCACTCCAGTTTCTTCCGTTCTGCCTGTAGAAATGGTATGATCTGATAGACTGGGAGCCGTTTTCAGTGTCGTGCTCGTGTGCCAGCTTGGCACTTTATGGTAATGAAACGCAATTTGGAGAATGCATGAATGATGACTGTTCTGTGTTCTCTTTCGGTCATTTTGTTTTCCTACTGTCTTATTTTCTTTTGTTTTCTTGCTGTCGTCGTTGTTTTTGTACTTTCAGGAATATAGTATATTTTTTGTGGTAACCAAGTACGTGTGAAGTCTGCCAAGAAAAATACATAGGAGGGGTCATGACAGACACTCCTTTTGAACTTCGACCTGGTGATCGTCAACTTAATACGACTGTTAGCTCTTGTGTTTGCTAAGAAAAATACATGCAGAATAAAACAATCTAAACGAGGAAGAAGAAGGAAGAGGAGGAGGAGGTGGAAGAAAAGGGAGGAGGAGGAGGAGGAGGAAGAAGAAGAAGAAGAAGAAGAAGAAGAAGAAGAAGAGAAAGAAGAAGAAGAAAAGAAGAAATCACACTCCCGTTTTCCATTTCATACCCTTTTTTTTTTTAATTCTTTGCGATTTAACTGTTTGCAAGTAATTGATGCTGGTTCTTGTGTTCGGAGAGGGATGTGTGTGAGGTGTGTGTGTGTGTGCGTGGCGCTCGTGAGCGATAGATAGTGACACATAAAAATGTGTGTACCTGTGTGTGCGTGTGTGTGTGTGTGTGTGTGTGTGTGTGTGTGTGTGTGTGTGTGTGTGTGTGTGTGTGTGTGTGTGTGTGTGAGAGAGAGAGAGAGAGAGAGAGAGAGAGAGAGAGAGAGACATGAGCGAGCGGGGCGGGAAGAAATCAGACAGACAGACAGACAGATTTTTGTTTTTCGTTCTTTCGACAGAGCTATTCTCTTTGCTGTTGTTTGTCGTCACACACTTCGTCTTCGTCGCAAGGTCTTCAACTTAATAGTACAGTTCAGTCTCTCTCTCTCTCTCTCTCTCTCTCTCTCTCTCTCTCTCTCTCTCTCTCTCTCTCTCTCCTCTCTCTCTCTCTCTCTGTTGTATAAACAGTATACGCAATGTGTATTGGGCCCAGATAATCTGAGCATGGAGAAAGACATTATTTTCTGACTAAACAGAAGGGACGCCTTTCATAACGGGAATTAGTCTGGGGCACACCAGAAAATCGGCATGACCAGAGATTTGAGATAGAAGTGGCGAGACGCCAACAGGAATGAACGCAGATTAAGAAGAGCATGGTTCCAGAGTGGTTGTAGGATCCAAACTGAACGCATGTGCGTGAAGTAAAGAATTGAGTGAGGCTCTTTTTTTCCCTCCAGCCTCCAGTTTTTTTCCGTAGTTATTCTTTCTTCTCTCTCCTCTCTCTCTCTCTCTCTCTCTCTCTCTCTCTCTCTCTCTCTCTCTCTCTCTCTCTCTTTGTTGTTGTTGTTGTTGTTAACAGAAGGGCCTATATCCTTCTATTTTTTCCATTGTCATTTTTTTTTTTCCTGAAAATGACTCATTTTCACTATGCATTGGTGTGTGTGTGTGTGTGTGTGTGTGTGTGTGTGTGTGTGTGTGTGTGTGTGTGTGTGTGTGTGTGTGTGTGTGTGTGTGTGTGTGAACATATGGACACTGATCTTAATGTTCGAACGTTTGATAGAGCTAGGCTAATCAAGGACGGATCAAAACGGATTTGGCATGGTCCGTTGTGAAGACGCGTGCATCGGAGTAAAAAACAGAAATCAATATGGAGTGATCTTTAAAAAAAAAAAAGCAATAACAAGAAGCATAAGAAATCAGCAAGGAGTGATCGTTAAAAATCAACAACAACAACAACAACAAACTCTAAGAATGTATTGCTAGCATACCCTCAAAGAATGGCAAAGTTAAGGTACAACGTGTCGCCCTAGCCCTATTCCCATCAATAGGAGGAGGGAACTGGACTTTATATGACTTTTCTT
>JADBJO010004775.1:72500-75000 GCA_016801955.1 Conus betulinus | reverse complement strand
GCGAAGAGCGGACACATCTTTTCGTCACGATGTACACCATCCCACAGGGTCAGTATGTGTTTCGTCCAGACTCTCTATTCAAGACCATTCTGTAGGACAATGGAGAGCGGGTCTTATTTCGTCATGACTCCCTGATAAAGGCTATGGCAAAGCGGAGGATGAATTATCCTGTAGGTCGGTCGATGAAGTCCTGAACGGAGAACGTAGAGGTCTGATTAGTTCGTTCAGTTCAAGATTACCGGTCACACAGACGTGAAAAATCGTCCCCCGGGGACAGCGGGGTTGGGAAACTATTACATATGGCAGTAACACTATCAAACGACAGCTGGTTTCAGAAGGGCCGTGGTTAAAAAACAATGATTGTGTTCAGACCTAGAGGGATTCGAGCTATACAACGTGAGACTACTAGCTACCTCGGTGCCCAGCGGGTGAGCCAACCTGGCCTGCTGAAGTGCTGACCTGGGAACATCTTTCATGGGTGTTTCATGAGAGCAGTGACCTATCAAAGGACGGTGGGATGGGGGGGGGGGGGGGGGGAGATGGGGGTGTACTTCCTGTAGCAGTAGCCTCCCCCAAAAAAACTGGGCTGATGACAACACACTTACGAGGAGATAAGGCAGCATTCGTTTTGGAGTTATGGACCTGTATTTATTATTTCATCATGGGAGCAAGAGTTATCCTCCTTGTTCTTTGAATTACTGCCTACTGTTCCCTGCCTTGTTTAAGACTTCCTTTCATTTCAATCAAACTGAGATGAGGAGGTCACCTTATTTTGTACTGTTCGTCCGAATGTTTGTTTGACTATACTTAAGATCGAAAAGGTTGTGCTGGTCTTGAATAAATGTTCATTTGTGTTTGTTTGTTGTTGTTGTTTTCCTTTTGTGTGTGTGTGTGTGTGTGTGTGTGTGTGTGTGTGTGTGTGTGTGTGTGTGTGTGTGTGTGTGTGTGTGTGTGTGTGTGTGTGTGCGTGCGTGCGTGCGTGCGTGCGTGCGTGCGTGCGTGTGTGTGTGTGTGTGTGTGTGTGTGTGTGTGTGTGTGTGTGTGTGTGTGTGCTGTGTAGTGTAGATGTGTCAACTACTGGATATATGGGCAAGCTACGCACATCGTTTTTGTGCGATGTTTCCTTGTTTGTTCTGTGTGCTCCGTGGTGTCGTTTCTGCTAGGCGACTCGGTGTCATAAGCAGCGTTCCTTTGGAGTTATGGGCCTGTATTCATTTCACCATGAGAGCAAAAGGAATCCTACTCGTTCGATATCTATTGTTTACTGTTCTCTCCCTCATTTAGGATCATTCCTTCCATATAGCAGTGCCAGAGGTGTAAACCTGGTCGCAACACCTTTAAGGGATGTTTCCATACAGCACTGCTGCAGGCGAAAGGGAGGTGGAGAACTGATGACACATGTGGTAGGTGTCATCGTACAGTTGTCAGTGAGACTGGTGACACATGTGGTGGTGGGTGTCATCGTACAGCAGTAAGGGAGACTGGCGACACATGTGGTGTGTGTCATCGTACAGTAGTAAGGGAGACTGGTGACACATGTGGTGTGTGTCATCGTACAGTAGTAAGGGAGACTGGAGACACACATGTGGTGTGGTGTCATCGTACAGTTGTAAGGGAGACTGGTGACACTGTGGTGGGTGTCATCGTACAGCAGTAAGGGAGACTGGTGACACATGTGATGGGTGTCATCGTACAGTTGTAAGGGAGACTGGCGACACGTGTGGTAGGTGTCATCGTACAGTAGTAAGGGAGACTGGTGACACATGTGGTGGGTGTCATCGTACAGTAGTAAGGAAGACTGGCGACACATGTGGTAGGTGTCATCGTACAGCAGTAAGGGAGACTGGCGACACATGTGGTAGGTGTCCTTGTACAGCAGTAAGGGAGACTGATGACACATGTGGTGGGTGTCATCGTACAGCAGTAAGGGAGACTGATGACACATGTGGTGGGGTGTCATCGTACAACAGTAAGGAAGGCGGAAGACTGGTGACAATCGCTTTTAAAGGGTGATTTCCACTCCACAGTCTCGGAGGCAACAGGTCAGCAATAACTCCCCCATGCGGTTTTTTTTTTTTGTACATAGCAGTGGGAGAGGCGGAAAGTTGCTGACAACGCTTTCAATGGGTGTTTCAATATAACAGTGCCAGAGCGGAACATTGGTGACAGCACTTTGAAGGGGTGTTTCCCACGTTGAAGAAGTGTTTCTCGATAGAAATTGGAGGTAAAAAATGTTATGACACCATTTTTGAGGGGGTGTTTCTATATAAAGCAGTGGGGAAGATTGGTAACAGCACCTTAAGGGGTGTTTCCTAAGAGAAGTGGAAAGGCAGAAGCTTATGACATTGCCTCTAACGGACATCTCCTCTGGCGGTGGGGAGGCGGAAGATTGGGTAACTCCACCTTTAATGCAGCGATTCCCTATAGCAATGGCTGAGGTGGTAGCTCCGAAGATCGGCACAGTAAACAGACTTATAGACCAAAAGTTTTTTTTTTCATA
>JADBJO010004775.1:52500-57500 GCA_016801955.1 Conus betulinus | reverse complement strand
CTCCCACTCTTCTCCCTCTCTCTCTCACGGCCCACTTTAAATGACTGACTGAATTCAATTGCATTCTTGGTGTGTTTGTTTCAGTGGGGTGGTTTTTTTGCCCCCTTTAACTTCATGCATACGTCAGTGCTAAATAGGAAGCAAACCTCACCTATAATTTTGTTGTTTATTTTTGAAAATATGTATGTCAGTCAATCTTTTTTTTTTTTTTTTTTGGGGTATAAGGTTCAGTTGCTTAGTCATGGCCTGCCTCTAGTACTTCGTGGGGCAAAGTGCTGGAGTGAGAACAAAACAAAAAAAAAAAAAGGAATGTGTTTGCCAGGAAATACAGCTGACCATCGATGTTTGATTCAGCGACAGACACTGTGTGGAAGCAACAGAGCTGAGATGACCCAGATGCAATGCACCTCCACCCGCGTCCATATCTTTCTGCCTACTCTGTTCACTCTTCAAACGCACGCACGCGCATATGCACACCCACGCACCACTACCTCATACCAAAAAAATAAAATAAAATAAAAGAGAGAGAAAATGAGATACAGGAACTGAGAGACAAAGTCAGAGGAGGGAAGGAGGGAAGGGAGGGAGGGACAGGGGTACTGATGTGATTGTACTTTGTTGACCTTAAGCATTTTGCACCGCTAAACCGTGAGATACTGAAGCTATATTATGAAAGCAATAAGTAAAAATTACAGAAACATTGAATTAAATGACTAATGATCTTCAAGAGACAAAGACCTAAAATAAAATGAGGTGAAATGAAATTATACAAATAAAGTAAAAAAAATAACACAACCACTACTATCAAGTATACTTTGAACGTAAGACAGAATCAGACACCTTTTCTCACTCCAAAAATAACCATACTTAGCAAGCTGGTTGAATAAGCGCATTCAATGCAAGTTGCAATATTGGTTCATTAGAGGCAAGCTTCGTGGTCCTTATCATGATTCAAACCTGTGATGTGGTCAGTTTAGAATACTGATGTTTCTACACGCATGGATGTGGAAACGAGATTACTACACGTGTTCTGAACCACAGTGGTGGGGATGGGTGAGGGGTGGGGAAGCAAGACAACAGTGCTGGCTTCTGCTCGTTTACAAATCTGCTTAAGAAGAAAGAGAAGGAGAGAGAGAGAGAGAGGGGGGGGGGGGGGGGAGGGAGGGAGAGAGAGAGAGAGAGGAGAGAGAGAGGGGAGAGAGAGAGAGAGAGAGAGAGGGATTGACAGACAGACAGATAGATAGATATACATACATGCATACATAAATACATACATACATACATACATACATACATACATACATACATACATACATACATATATATACATACATAGAAAGGCAAACAAACAGACAGGTACGAGAGAGAGTGAAAGAGAGAGAAAGAAAGAGAGAGAGAGAGACACAGACAGAGAAAGAGAGAGAGATTAATGGACAGATGGATAGATGTTGTATGTACGTGAGCTTTTTATAGACTGCACTGAAGTGTCGTAAGTAAAAGCCAATAAAGTATTTCATGGGTGTGAAAACGACGTATTGGGCTGGTACTTTTTGTTTGTTGTTTTTGTTTCATATGACAGCCAAGTGTTTTTGCACTGTCGCCATATGTCTGACGTCTTGTCTCCAGCAAGAACCTGACAAAGTCCGAATAGGATATTCGATTCATCACAAACTTCCTCCCCCCCCCCCCCCCCCCCCCCCCATACCACCCCCCCCCCCCCCAAAAAGAGCAGTCTTATTGCCACCTTTCCACGTGAATTGTGATAACTCGTGTAAGAGCACAAAACTTTTTTCTAGAAATCTCCTCAATACTTAGTTATTGCGGCCCTACTTTTGAGTACTTCTTTTATTTTTAGTGAACTCGTTCAATCAAAAAGCAGTTTAAAACAAATTCACTGTAAAAGTGGCGACACAGTCACCAAATTTCGTCACCACGACTCTCAGGCTATTCATCTGACGTAGAACTGGTCATGGTGTCGCACTCTGTTGTTGGGGTGTTAATTAAGACCTATCGGCTGGCACCAGGCACAGTCGCGAGGAAACGGACGAAAAAACAGCGCTGTGTTGGACTCTATAGGTTCTTGATCTCTAAAGGTAAATTGGCGTTAACGGGACAAACTCTTACATCACTATGGCGAGTTTTTGTATATAAGCCCCCTGTGATGCAACCCATCTCTGATCAGTATTAGCTGTCCGTGTCCATTCCGTGCCCAGTCCTTTGCCCATTCCCATTCCGTGTTTATTCCAATTCTGTGGCCATTCCCATCCTGTGTCTATTCCCAGTCCGTGCCCAGTCCTTGCCTATCCCCATTCCGTGTCTATTCCGTGTCTATTCCGTGTCTATTCCAATTCCGTGTCCATTATTCCAATTCTGTGCCCATTCCCAGCCCGTGTCTGTTCCCTGCCCGTGCCCATTCCCAGTTCGTGCCCATTCCCAGTCCGTGCCTATTCCCAGTCCGTGCCTATTCCCAGTCCGTTCCTATTCGCAGTCCGTGCCTATTCGCAGTCCGTGCCCATTCCCAGTCCGTGCCTATTCCCAGTCCGTGCCCATTCCCAGTCCGTGCCTATTTTCAGTCCATGCTTATTCCCAGTCCGTGCCTATTCCCAATCCGTGCCTATTCCCAGTCCGTGCCCATTCCCAGTCCATGCCTATTTTCAGTCCGTGCCATTCCCAGTCCGTACCATTCCCAGTCCGTACCATTCCCAGTCCGTACAATTCCCAGTCCGTGCCCAATCCTGGCACGTCAAACTCATTTCGACAGTCCCTGACACTGACTAGCTGCGGTGCTTAACTGTCTTATAATACCTTGGTCAGTTCCCCCTCTTCGCTCCTGACCATGAAACATTTGACATTTTCTCACACACTACCATCTTCTCTACCCGCCCCTCCCCCTCCTATAGCCATATCCGCTACCCCTCACTGCTCACCAGGTCTTCCTCCCAAATGTCCAGCGACAGGCATGAAAAACTGTTTCTCTTTACCCTGAGAGGACACGCGCAAGAACACAGACGCTATACTCTTATGCAACACTTATCAATGACAGATTTCTGTTTCATGCCCATGCAACATTGCTTTCCATTTTTTATTCCCATGATTAGCTCACAGTCCAAACTCTCGACTACCTTGTATAGGCATTCCCACTCTATTAATAGTCGTCAGTGGTGGGGGATGGGGGGGGGGGGGGGAGGGGGGAGCAGGAAAGCTAGAGCCTCGTCACCCTCACAGAAAGACAAGATATTTGACTTTCTGTCATGGTAACGTTTCTGACTCAACAATCGAATCACACACCAAGAGAAACCCTCTCTGCTATGGTATTACGTAGGTAGCAAGCAAAGTCACACACTATTCCTGCTCTCCTGTCCCTCCTGAACTCTCCTGCCCCGTCTGCGAGTGCGACAGACTGTCAATGGGTCCCGCTGCCGACGCCCAAACAACATTACCAAAGGGCAGGAACTTGTCGATTATCTTGGCATTTCAAGACGAGGGAACAACATTGCAGGGAGGTAACGATGCCAGAGTCTGGGCTGGTCCTGAATGACATTCCGCGGCATCGGCTTTATGGTGCCATGAAGTCTTTCCACCGCCGCTGCATTCGATAGACTGCTAGGAAGACGAGAGGATATTTTTGATGGAGACAAAGAAATCCAGAAAACTTTTTTTCTGACGCGAACTGCGATCCATAAGCAGACGAGAGTTGTCTTCGAAATTCCAGCAGATGGAAGACAGACAGATGGGCCACAGTCACAGACCCAGCCCATTTTTCTTCGACGAAACAGACTCAGGGTACCCTGTGGCCATAGCCGCCCGTAGTCAACAGGTATCTGTGCTTTTCTTTAGACACTGGAGAGAAAGGGCCAGCATCATCTACTGCCAGCCTTACAAAAGATTCCCGAATCTTCCTACAGAAATGATGCTCGGTGAACTGTTGTCCTGAGGCGTAAACGCTTATGCTATGTTTAGCATTCCTTTTTGTAAACTTACCTGTACCTTCGCACTCAAAACAAACAGGGGATGTTGAGGGGGGAGGGGGTGTCTGTTTCTTGTTGACAAGGCGGCACTCAGACGAAGGACATACTTACCATGTTTAGACAGATTTCAGACATGCTTCTTTCTGCAGACGTAGCCTGCCACACGCAAGACACACTGTTGGGACATTGGTATACCTGACTTTATGCGCGTGCACTCTACGCCAGTGCTACCGTTGAAACGAGGATATTGAAGTCATTGTGAGATCAATTCTGTCATTGGTCAGACATTAAGTCAATAGTGCTTTCACACTCACACACTCACGTAGAAACCTGCCCATTAACTTGGGTATTCAGCTCAGCTGACACACTTGTACCGTTATAGATCTTTGCTAGTCGGGAGAAGCCTACACGATTGTCGTTTGACACAGGCTCACATTTGATTAAACATGTTTTTCCACATTCAGCGGATCTTGGGTTGTCCCACGCACGTTTGCTTTCCGTGTGTTAAATAAATCTTGTCGATTCTGTGTCTGCTTGAACTATTGAGTACACACTGTGTGGTTGAATTTATTACTAAATTGACGTCAGTGAACCAATCGCCATTTTGGAAAGGGAAGCAAGCTTTACATGGCTTATCTACTCCTGATCCCAGAAAGCGACTTTGATGGCACGATTGGAAGCAATATGTAACGGAGATAGCTGGAATAGAACGCTGCCGTTATCTGTCAATTATATTCTCTCGCAATATCGCGAACAGGTGGGGCCAGTGCTTAAAATCGTGTTCCTCAGCACGCCAAGCTCCGTGGCTTGCCACGTCTGCCGGCCTCATAAGGACCTTCTGTATCGCAATCCAGTTTTCCGTTTCAGTTTCGTCCGGAGGTGTCACTGCGTGCAGGACTAGTCCATATACGCTACACCACATCCACTAAGTTTTGAGAACACACTGCGCATGATTTAAAGCAGATGGAGAAATGAACTAATCACTAAGATGAGAGAATTTTTTTTTTTAAAAAAAAAAAAGAGGTCTCGTGG
>JADBJO010004775.1:40000-45000 GCA_016801955.1 Conus betulinus | reverse complement strand
TATTTCGTGGCAGCAAGAGTCAGGACCAATCGATGTCTTTCCTTTACAGAAGGAACAGGCTGAAGCTATTCGTTTATCTTTCTACACGTTAGCCTTAGTTAGTTTTGATTGCTGACAATGGTGGGGACGATGATGATAAGACGACGAAGATGGCATTGGCGACGAAGACAAATGATAACGATATCTCAATAAACAATCGTCATGTGGAAAAGAGTAGCCTCGATTGATAGCCACCAACACGCGCAGGATAAATTAAGGTAAGATGAAATAAGTTAAGCGAAAAAAGGGTAAGATAGGTGAAGCGAAAAAGAGGGTAAAATAAGTTAAGCGAAAAAAAAAGGGGTAAAATAGGTTAAACGAAAAGAGGGTACAATAGGTTAAGCGAAAAGAAGGTGAAATAGGGTAAGCGAAAAGAGGGTAAAATAGAATAGAGAAAGATAGGGATAGTGTGCAAGCTATAGGGGGTAGTGTAGGATAGGGTAGCATAGGATAAGGTAGGGTTGAATAGGATAGCGTAGGGGAGCCTGTGTAGCATAGAACATGAACAAATTACAAGAGGACGCGTGGGATACGTAGGATTTTACCAGGTACTCTAGAATAGAGCAGGGCAGAGCAGGGTGGCCCAGGATGGGTAGGGTTGAGTGGGGTAGGACAGGGCAGGGTCGGGTAGCATGCAAAAGTGGGTAAAAAGAGGACAAGATAGGATGCAGTCACAAGCACATAAAGAAAGACAATCAAACAAGCCACTATAAGTCTTTCTTTCGATAGCCTGCTGTTGAAACGTCGCTTCATTTTCATGCCGAGCAGCCCTCGTTGCGTGGCCTAGGTTCTATTTTGTATTCAAGAAAGCTAAAACGACGTTGAATTCTGCGAGTCAGTGCTTAAATTGAAAGTACAAAAAAAAAAAAAAAAAAAAAAAAAAAAACCACCTTAACGAGTTGTTCTTGTTAGCAGCCTGGAACTGATATATGTGATCATTTCACCTACCAATAATACTGTTAAGTAGTTTTCTTTTCTTCTGGAGTTGTTTCGTTACACTTAAATCAACTGCAGCTGTAGTAACGCCGCTATGTTAACAAAAAGATATATGGCATCACGCTGAACTCGGTCTGAAAAACAGACGTGAAGACACAACACTCGTAGGAGTTATCTGAACGTGAATTTGCACGCGTCAACACTGCAACCGCCTTTTCATGCTTGCTTTTCTCTGTCCTCGTATGACACTGTAGAATACACTAGTGTGGGATACGGATGAAAAATTCTATCTGAGGCGGAGAGAGAGAGAGAGAGAGAGAGAGAGAGAGAGAGAGAGAGAGAGAGAGATGATGATGATGATGATGATGATGATGATGATAAGGAATCAGGACGCTCATGTTCGCTTTTCAGCGCGAAATAATCAAAGGGCAACAACCCAACATCAATTATGATAACGATACTATCATTCCAGCTCCAGCTCTCGTGCAAACACGAGGCACACAGAGCAAATAATTCACCATAAAACAAAACTCAACGTTTGCCATTATCCCTTCAGCTGACACCTGCAAAATGCAAAAACAGCAGAGGAATATGTTAAAACATGTCTAAACAATACTCCAAACTGTCGCAGTCTTTTGAATTTGAATGTTATCAGACAGAACAGAAAGACCAAGGATCAAGGTACGCTTGGCACGGCAGACGGCAGGTATACGATGGATATTTTGAAATGAGGCTACAAAACTCGATGACGAAGTGGCAAGAAAAGCGTTAAAGAAAGATCGCAGACCCCTAGTCGTGGTCGAACAAATTTTGAATTCATTCTTTACATTAGCGTTCATGAGTGAAAACAACATTTTGACGGATCTGCCAGGAGAGATGATAATTGATATTCACTAAAAGAGTCACCTCACATGTTCAGAGGAAGATTTGTAATCTTGCTGATCAACACATATTATACCCGCCCTTGAGTCTTCACTTTCACCATGACCCCGCTCTGAAACTGGCTGAGGTCATCCTTGTGACATATTCCATCTCAGTTTTCTTTGAATGATTTCAGTCCATTTTGTGCACTGAAATTAGTAGTAATCCTCCCTTTTGTCTGCATCCGCAGTCTGGATCTATGGTTTAATTCAGATCCCCATGTCAGATCCACAGTTTCAACTAGATCCGCACCCTGAACCCTCCAGATGATCCAAGCCCGCCCCTTGAATACTCAGTTTAATGCACTTCCGCACCCTGAATCCGCTGTCTAAACAATACCCGCACCCTGAATGATCCGTTGGAACCATACCAGATCCGCATTATGGATTTGTCGTTGGATCAAGATCCGCACGCTACACAGTCCGGATCCTACGGATTATCCAAATCCGCACCCTGGTGTTTTTATTTTCGCATTGAATGGGTCAGATTTGGTCTGAACTCCATTTGTTTGACTAGTTATGGCAAAAAAAAAAAAAAAAAAAAAACAGATTCAGTAAATGCATGTAGTCTTTGTACTAACAGACTGATAAACAAACAAGTTATTTAAGAAATAAAAGGACGCAGAGGAAAACACACAAGCTCCTCGATAAAGTTGATAAACAAGAACATTCATCATATCGCGAAAAGAAAGAAAGAAAACTTAGCGAGCCTGTTTTCTGCTCCATCATCTTACCCTATGAATATATAATATGATATAAAGGAAGGGTAGACTTGGAAGGGCAGTGAGTGATGGAATAGGCAGTGCTATATGCTAACGTGTTTTTTTTTTTTTTAAAGTCTTTCTGTTGCCCTGAGACGTCTTTATTTCTTATTGCTATCGTTTTGCAATGTGATTTTGCTTACCATGCAGTTTTTGCCTTTCTTTGCAGTGAAAATGTTTAACGTGTCTTTTTCTTTTTTTCATATGTTATTTATAAAGTGGGCAATAAATCAAGCCAAAGGGTTGACGCGGCAGCATAGTTTAGTTTTACCTGCACTAATCCATCACGTAATACATGGATGTACGTGTTCTACCTCGTGATCTTCTTTTTCTTTCTTTTTTTTTTCTTTTTTTTTTCAAGAAGAAGATCTTTTTTTTCTCTAGGAAGCGGCCCCGTACGATGCGCTGAACTGTAAAACAAATAACTAAACACAGGAGAGGAAAGGGGGGGGGGGGGGGGGGAGGAGAGAGGGGGGTATAGTGTTGACAGGCTAGGGTTGCATAAGGTGTGTATGGATTTCGCCGATGCGATTACACATGAAACGATGTGAGATTAAGCGCGACCCATATGATTCCGCAAAAAAAGCTTACTTGGTCCTCGAAAACTTCATATGTTTCGTGTGCCTTTACGAAAAAAGGAATATTTCAGTGAACTGTTATAGCATCATTGCATGTCCGTAACATTACATGCTAGTCTCTTCTTCTTTGAAAGTAGATTGAACTGTACGGTATTATTCCGTATTGCTTTGTGTTGTATGGGTCCCATTGTACAGTGTTGTATATGTTCCCACTGTACGGTACTTGTTGTTCTCTATGGGTCCCATTCTAAGTGGTGTACTGCAGTGTGTTGTGTTATCCAGTTGTAAGCATTTATCATGATCCCAAATGTCTGGAGTTGTTATTTCTCTAGCGGCCGGGAATAGCTCAGTTGGTAGAGCGCCGGACTCGTGATCCTGGGGTCGCGGGTTCGAATTTCGGTACGAATTTCTAGGTGAGTGTGTTACCTACTGAGCCACTTTTTTTTTTAATATCTAACATTTCTGTTCACCTTTCTCCGACAGATATAACCCAAGAATGACTATCCAGAAACAACCCTCTTTCCTTCACTAAGTGAGGGTGTTAGCCACTGAGCCGCTTCGCTCGCTTCCTGACGGCTCTGCGCGGCGCTCCCTGGCAGATGTGATGTAGGACAAATATTTAGGAACGACAACAACAACAGAACACCGACAACCAAAGCTAATACTCTCCCTCTCTCTCTCTCTCTCTCTCTCTCTCTCTCTCTCTCTCACACACACACACACACACACACACACACACACACACACACACACACACACACACACACACACACACACACACACACACACATGAACGCACCTGCTTCCCCTAAGCCCACCCCAATCCCTACACACACACACACACACACACACACACACACACACACACACACACACACACACACCACACACACAACGTACACATATCTGTTTCCCCTAAGCCCACCTCAATCCCTCATACACATGCACACAAATACACACACACACACACACACACACACACACACACACACACACACACACACACACACACACACACACACACACACACACACACACACACACACACACACACACACACACACACACACACACACACACACACACACACACACAGCCGCTCGCACGCAGGGAAGAGCGAGCGAGCGAGCGAGCGAGAGAGAGAGAGAGAGACAGACAGACAGACAGACAGACAGACAGACCATGTTTTCATTGGATCACTCACGTGACCGGCATCAAAAAGAAGTCACGATAACACAGAGACACTGACCGAAAAGAGATTCCCGAACTCCCAACCAGAGTCAATGTCGCCGGCAGGAAATAGCTGCCAATAACATACTGTCAAATTACGCTGCATGACATGTCTGAAAATGAGAGAGAGAGAGAGAGAGAGAGAGAGAGAGAGAGAGAGAGAGAGAGAGAGAGAGAGAGAGAGACAGACAGACAGACAGACAGACAGACAGACAGACAAGAAGAAACATGGACTAAAAGAGACACAGACAGACAACAGGCAGGCAGGCAGATAGACCGACAATTAGAGACATATACAGAGAGAGACAGACAGACAGAGACAGAGACAGACACAGTAACAAAGGCAGAGACAGACAGACAGGCGGTTAGACAGTCAGAAACAGAGGCAGATGCAGCGACACAGAGACAGACACAGTGACAAACACAGAGACAGACAGACAGACAGACAGACAGACAGACAGAGGCGGTTAGATAGTCAGAAACAGAAACAAATGCAGAGACACAGAGACAGACAAACAGACAGACAGACAAAGAGA
>JADBJO010004775.1:30000-32500 GCA_016801955.1 Conus betulinus | reverse complement strand
AACAAGTGGAGTTTTCAGCAGATCTTGATCTTCATATCCCATACATTTCCCTCATGGTAAAGGGAAATACGAAGTCTCCTGCCTATCCTGTACGGCTAAGGGACTCCTGAAGTCTTCAGCACACTCTGTACAATAAGGGAAATCTTGATGTCTTTGACATGCCCCGTACAGTATAAGGATTTTAAGGTTTTCAACAAATTCTGAATGACCAGAGAAATCCTGAAGTCTGCAACATGTGTGTGCGGCAAGGGATTCCCAAAGCCCTCAACATGATTCCCTTGGCCTCTAGGAACCCTGAAAAGTCTTCGACATGTATTGTGCGGCAAGGGAAACCCCGAAGTCTACAGGCAAGGAAAATCCTGAAATCTTCGACATATTCTTGTTGACGATGGGAATCCTAACGTCTTCAGTAAATTGTGTTTGGCGAAGGGAATGCTGAAGTTTGCTGCATTTCCATAGCAGCCAGAAAAAAAAAAACAACAACTAAGCCTACCCTTTTTCAGACCTTGTTCAGCAGTAAGATTTCTAATGACTTCATCACCACCAGGAGACATCCTAGAAGTCTGCTGCAGCACATCCTTACAAAGGCAATCCTGTGAATATTGCGCTCTCCTACAGAACCACCTCACTGCTCTTTGAATAAATGTGACTGTCAGTACTCGAATTCTGAAAGATGTCATCTTACTTTGAGCTGTGTGCGTCCGTTATTGTCTCCTTGTCCTTGTCGCAATTATGATAAGCTACGTTAATCCCCACAGTAACTGAGGAGTAAGTTGTATCAGTGTGATCATCGTTTTTTTTTTTTTTTTTTTTTTTTTTTTTCATGATTACTAAAACTAGATAGACCTATCTGTGGTTGATTTTGAATTGATTTTTATTTTCAGTATGCCGTTGAGTGCTGAATGTTCATGTGCTGATGTTCTGTTTCCGCAACAGATGTGAAGGAAGAGACCAGGAGCAGGGGGGGGGGGGGGGGGTAGAGGGTGGAGTGGGACGAGACACATATGTGAACCAGGATGTTGTCGCTACCTTTATGCTCATTACATCATGTCAGCAGACAACGGGGGGATGTGCTTATGGCTATACCTGAATCAAGACTTGTCTTCTCATAATGCTTCCCTTTAGACAAACAATCAACGTATCGCTGTCTTGCCTACACGAGTTGAACCGCTCTAACGAACGAAACGACATTATGCAGACAAACGTTACTTCATCCTACGAACATCCCCCCCCCCCCCCCCTTCCACCTATCTACCCACCGCCCAACTCTCACCAGTTCTTTTTTTTTTTAATTCCAGCCAAGATCATTCTGGCATTAATGCACTGATATCTACAGAATCAACACGAAGCTGCGCTTCCCCTGCCGCATGTCCTGGAACAAAGGCAGATACTGAGTCCCTAGAGACCGATAGATGGCGGGCGTAACACCCATGGAGAAAACAGCGCCTCCCAGCAATGCTGACAACAGCTCTTCCAGCAGTCGTTGGCTGTTGTCATAAACGCCCCGCTTCCCGTTTTCCCGCGGGCAGCACTTACACTAACTGGCCATAAAACGCCTGTTGGGAAAGGGGGGGTGGTGGTGGGGGGGAGATCGCCATCGTTGCGGGGCTTTCTGGGATTGATGTGTGGAGTCATTAGTCCCAGACCTTTGTCAGCAACTGTGTCGTGCCATCACTGTCAGTTCTCGTCAGACTGCTGCAAGGGATAGCAGTAAAACTCGCTTTGGCCGGACAATGGGCTGACATCCGCCAACAAGTCTGTGGGCTTTGTGGCTCGGATGTGTCCCTTCTGCTGCTGACGTCACGGACTGGGTGATTGGATAGGTTTCCTGTTTGGAGCTGTTGCAGACAGGTCTGCTTAATGAGGCGATCTCTGTTTATGTGAGTGTGTGTGTGTGTGTGTGTGTGTGTGTGTGTGTGTGTGTGTGTGTGTGTGTGTGTGTGTGCCGAATCCAAAGGGACAACATGAAGTGTTCACTTTAAAAAAAAAAATCAAACAAAGCATTCCTTTTTCAATACTAATGAACAAAATTGCTTTTCACTGTGAAATACTTGCAGTTCCTCTTGTACTTTACCGTATTGGATCCAGATTTGCCCGGAATCAAGCAATGTTTTTTTTTTGTTTTGTTTTTGTTTTTTTGTTTGTTGTTTTTTTTTTCTGTACCGCTGAAAGATATATGACCAAAGACCATGGCTTTGGCGTTGGCTTTCCTGTCTCTAAAGCTGACCTGATCTTTAAGGGCAGGGACGAGAGCGCACACGTCCGCTGACGTCAAACAGACCCTCATCCGCCATTTGAATCCTTCACGAATGAAAGCTAAACTGATAGTAATAGATTCTGCCCGGTGAAGAGATCCCTCCCTCCCATTTTACGTGGTCCCTCTATGGGGAGGACATAGGTGTGCTGCCGTTCGAGCCGGAATAGCTTTAGTAGGTAGAGCGCCGGACTCGTAATCTTGGTGATCCTGGGGTTGCGGGTTCGAATCTCCGCCGGGCCGTTT
>JADBJO010004775.1:15000-22500 GCA_016801955.1 Conus betulinus | reverse complement strand
CGTCTTTTCCGTGTGTTTTTGTGGTGTAGTACCACCTTCAAATAAGGACCTGTTAGAGTTGGGTGTTTCTAATTTCCAAGAACTGTTCTGTCATTTTTTTCTTTTTTTTTTTTTTTTTTTTTGGTGGTGGGGGGGTTTTGTTTGGGATTGTGTGTGTGTGTGTGTGTGTGTGTGGTGTGTGTGTGGTGTGGTGTGTGTGTGTGTGTGTGTGTGTGTGTGTGTGTACAAGATTAATCTCCAAAACAAAGAACCTCCCCCTACCCCCCCCCCCCCTCACACACACACACACACACACACACACACACACACACACACACACACACACACACACACACACACACACACACACACACACACACCTCCAAACCGTGAAAGACCTGGTAGAATTTGAATCTGAAGCAACATTTAAAAGTATTTGGAAAGAATGAGTTTGAGAGGCTCCGCTCTGCAAAGAAATGATCGGGACTGCTGCTGACCCATTTAAAGGACAGAGGCGGTCACAATGAAAATAAGAAACCCTGTGTGACTCTCCCTGACATCATTCAGTCTCTTCATCTACCCGGCTTTTAAACAAGAACATCTTTCGGGTTCAACCGTCTTGTGTTCGTTCTATTCATTTCTCACATCACCTCAAGTTTAGTCCTATTCGAGGGTTGTGATGTAGAATACTCCTTCCCTCTCTCCGTTTTTGTTTTGTTTTTTGGTTTTTTTTTTGTTTTGTGTGTGTGTGTGTGTGTGTGTGTGTGTGTGTGTGTGTGTGTGTGTGTGTGTGTGTGTGTGGTGTGTCCTTCATTTAACGTCTATCCACTATTCGTGATATTAGACAAATTTTGTGTGTGTGTGTGTGTGTGTGTGTGTGTGTGTGTGTGTGTGTGTGTGTGTGTGTGTGTGTGTGTTGGGGGGGAGGTGTAAAAAGAAGGGGGGGGGGGGGGTCAAAGGGGCAGCAGGGCTGTAGACAGCTCCTATCTTTTATGGAGCGGCTTTATGGAGGAAGGAAGGGGAGATCATTTCTGTCTCGCTTCTCTGCGTCCCTTTCCATGGATCCGTGATGAGGTCAGTACCCGTTTACTCCGCAGAATGAGATCCACATCAGACTGAGTTCTGTCTCTCTTTGTCTCTTCTCTGTCTGTCTGTTTGTCTGTTTGTCTGTCTATCTGTCTGTCTCTCCGTCTGTCAGTTTGGTTCTCTCTCTCTCTCTCTCTCTCTCTCTCTCTCTCTCTCTCTCTCTCTTTCTCTCTCTCTCTTTCTCTCTCTCTCTCTCTCTCTCTCTCTCTCTCTCTTCTCTCTCTCTCTCTCTCTCAAAACAAAATGACTCCCAAGATCCACATAGTCTGACCCAGCTCTTTATGTTCCCTTATGCCCCAACCTGACAAAACGCAGTTCAACCCGACCACGTCAAAACACAGCATCGCCCTGTGAAGGAAATCAGTCGGCACTCCTTCCGTCTGAAATCCCCCGTCACCATTGCTGTGTCACGTCACCATTGCTGTGTCACGTCACCATTGTTGTGTCATGGCACTATTGTTGTGTCATGGCACTATTGTTGTGTCATGGCACTATTGTTGTGTCCCGTCACATTGTTGTGTCACGGCACTATTGTTGTGTCACGTCACCATTGTGTGTCACGGCACCATTGCTGTGTGTCATGTCATCATTGCTGTGTCAGGTCACCATTGCTGTGTCACGTCACCATTGTTGTGTCACGTCACCATTGCTGTGTCACGTCACCATTGTTGTGTCGCGTCACCATTGCTGTGTCACGTCACCAGTGTTGTGTCACGTCACCAGTGTTGTGTCACGGCACCATTGTTGTGTCACGACGTCATGAGGAATGCCAGGCTTGTGCTCCCAGTGTTGAACCACTGGACAAAGAAACAAACAAACAAACAAAACGAAACGTGAACCTTTTTCCTTATTTCAAAAAAATCGTTTGATCCTCTCCATCATTAAGATATTCTAGAATACTGTTCAGTGGAACACACAATTTTCAGGATTTCAAAAAAGCATTCGATCTTCTCCATCACTTAAATATTCTAAAATACTGTTCAACTGAACACATTCTTTATGATTTCACAAAAAACATTCGATCTTCTCCATCACCTAAATATTCTAGAATACTGATCAATGGAACACAGTTTGTCAAGAGATCTAAGGTTGTCATGCTTTAGACTTTGGCTATATTTACTCCATACCAGTAACCTGTTCTAATGACATTCATTATGGAGTTTCTTACGGTACATTTTTGCACCCTCTTCTCTTCTGATTTTATCGACTTACAGCCATCGAAAACTTTACAAAGGATTTCTTTGCCAGTCAGTTGTTGCCCTAAAATACGGGATATCATCCACCAAACAGTTTAACGGTATCATTAAAATCCGTGATAATACATCTCAAACAAAAGTAAATCGATTGCTTCTCGCTAATACGTTTCGAAAATCTTTGAAAATTGCTCGGTGTTTTTTTTTTGTTTTTTTTTTTCTCGTTTTTGTTTTGGTTTGGTTTTGGTTTGGTTTGGTTTTTGGTTTGGTTTGGTTGGGTGTTGTTTTGTTTTGTTTTGTTTTGTTTTGTTTTGTTTTGTTTTGTTTGTTTGTTTGTTGTTTTGTTTTTGGTTTGTTGGTTGGTTGGTTTCGTTTGTTGTGTTCCTTTCTTTTTTTTTTTTTTTTGTTTGTTTGTTTGTTTGTTTGTTTTAATTTACAGGGAGCAGTAAATGTTTTATCTTCACTGCGTCTTATAGGAGATTTCAGATCTTTCTATAGTTTTAATTTCTAGAAGCGTTTCAAGTTGTAATGTGATTCATGCTT
Organism: Conus betulinus; assembly: GCA_016801955.1. Classification (NCBI taxonomy): domain Eukaryota; kingdom Metazoa; phylum Mollusca; class Gastropoda; order Neogastropoda; family Conidae; genus Conus; species Conus betulinus. Next base: position 19,699 of record JADBJO010004775.1, on the reverse strand, counting down.
GATGGTTTATTATAGATACGTGCATTTTATATATTTATTCATTTATCATTGTAATCTTTTTTCTTTGTTAGCTTGTTAGATCATCATCCACACATCAACCCATCTGTATACATTAATTAATCCGTACATCTACGTATCTTGTGCATACACTTGTATCCATCTTTTTAGGCTTTTCGTGCCTCTAATTACTCATTTTGTTTCGTGCAGAATCTTACAAAAAAAAAAAATCATTCCTGACAACAGGACTGTAACATCAGTACGCACTGCAAGATCAAACTAAAATCCTTGAATCTCTGAATATTGTGCACATGAATATTACTGCTCGTTGTCCACGATGACGACTTTAAGACTGAATTCTGCTAATACCTCCCATACTTCTTCACCCCCTCTCATCGTACTTCTCTTTCAGAAATAAAGCTTGGATGCAAGTGTACTTCTAAAACTGTCGTTATGTGAGCAGTTTCAATGTAATTCAAATTTCTGATTTGTTGTTGTGTTTTTGGGTTTTTTTTTTTGTTTTTTTTTTTGGGTTTGTTTTTTTACTCTGTTTTCTTACCTTATGTTCGTGGAGAAGAAACATAGTATAATGTGAAAGCAGTACAGCAGCGCACCTCGCTCGACGTTTTTGTGACAACTTCATTTCAAAAGAGCGACCGGAAAAGGAGCACAACTGTAAAACCTCCGCCTGCACTGGTGATCGTTATTCCCTCTTTGGCCGGATTCTGTCTACATGATTTTGACTGGCCTAGTATCTAAGGACTAAATATGTCATTAGTTCTCGTGAGTCTGTATACACTCATGTTCTAGGAAGACGCACAACACCTGCGTTTTCACTTCTCTTACGAACAGTTAAAGATAAAGACAGGCTTTACCCCAATCAATATCCTGCTCTTCGGAGATTTGCCTGCGTGCATAGTGGCAGTCTTAGGTACTTGTACATCAATGAGCTATGGCTGTCCATCTCTGTCTATTGGTCGTGTTCGTGCATCTTATTGAGACGAATACATTCAATTCTATGTATGTATGTACAAGCATGCACGTGACGGAATAACGTCACACTCATGAAAAATAGGGGGCACGTACATTTGTCTTGGTTGCTTTCTATTGGCATTCTATTATGATTCCAGATACAAAGTTGTGTATACACACTACATATTGAGAAACTCATACATTTTCTCTTTTTTTAACATATGACAGATGGGTGTCTGTACATTGCTTACATATCGTTGTAAAGGACTGGTTCAATAAACACCATCAAATTTACACCAATTACATTGCTTATAACTGGCACTTACAAACGCCTTCCAAATACTTTAAAATTTTCACCATCCATCCCTCATGGACACACACACACACACACACACACACACACACACACACACACACACACACACACACACACACACACATATATATACACACACAAACACAAACGCACACACGCACGCACCGCACGCACGCACGCACGCACGCACGCACGCACGCACCACACACACACACACACACACACACACACACACACACACATAGGCCTTTGTTGATGAGATGCCATGTTGAAACATCCACACACCCAATCACAATTTCCCTCCTCCGATTCTCCCATCCTCCCCCCTCCCGCCCACCTCCATCCCTCCCTCCCCATTACACTTCCCTTCACGATTCCACCCAATCACATCTTCACTAGGATGTAAGGGAGACAACCCCGAGAGAACAGAGGAGTGCAATGGTAGATTAAAGAATAGGAACAGCAGAGCCTCTGTAGCGTCTTGTACGGATCTGTTAATGTCCATAAGCACGTTCAGATCTGTGCACAATCCAAAACTGGCCACCTCTCTATCTATACAGCAAACGGTTTAAGTAAGCCTGTCTTAAAAGATTCTACCAGCCAGCTGACTTTTCCCCCCATCAATTCAAAATCCTATACACGAATGTAAAAACGCACATGCAATTACCGCAATCCATTTCAAGACTGCAACTGTCGCCAATGACCTTAATCAGCAGGTAATTCCAAGCAGTCTGGATTTCTGTCCTGCGTATTGGCATAGGATTTTTCAGAGCAACCAATGGCCTGTGGAGCCCATTCAGTTTCAATCGACATTGTTTATCTGGTGACGAGTGGCTGTTTTCATGGTTCGTGTGGCAACCGGGGAGAGAGAGAGGACATCGAACTGAGCAACGGCCGACAGTTAAAAGGGAATGTGCGTTATGTTATTGTTACTTTGTGATTGGTGTGTGTGTGTGTGTGTGTGTGTGTGTGTGTGTGTGGTGTGTGTGTGTGTGGGTGTTGTGTGTGTGTGTCTTAGAGGTGTGTGAGTGTGTCTATCTGTCTGTCTTTCTGTGTGTCTGTGTGTGTGTGTACGTGTATGTGGGTGTGTGTGTGTGTGTGTGGGTGTGTGTGTGGGTGTGTGTGTGTGTGTGGTGGTGTGTGTGTGTGGTGTGGTGTGTGTGTGTGTCTATCCGTGCGCCTATTTTTTTCATGTTTGCGCGCGTGCAGGCAAAAGAACACAAAGTTGTTTAAACTGTGTTTGTGCTTTATCATCTTGTTAAACATAAAATAATTTGTCTTTCACTTGGGTTTAATCGTGATATTTGTTAGTTTGTTTGTTTTTGTTTTGTTGTTTTTCTTTGTGTTCATACATATAATCACTCTTTCCTGTTCACTTCTGTACGAAGGAGGATTTTTCTATTCATAACACAAGATTTGTTGATGTCACTTTTAAGCTTTGTTTTCATTTCATCACTCTCACCCCTTGTCACATGAAGTTTGACGATATCAGCATGATTTATCAATACAAGACAGAGGGAGAGAGATGGAGAGAGAGAGACGAGAGGTTCGAGAGACGGAGACAGAGAGAAGTGTGTGTGTGGTGAGTTGAGTGTGTGGTGTGTGTGTTGTTTGTGTGTTGTGTGGGCGTGTAAGGTGTGTGTAGAGGCTGTGAGTGGAGAAGGGGGTGTGTGTGCGGACGGTGAGGCGAAGAGTGTGTTGTGCGAGAGAGGGAGGCTCGCGAGAGAGAGAATAAATATGATTGCGTTGTAACGGACGCATGGGAGAGGGACGCTGAAAAACTCGAAGGTCGAGAGAGATGAGAAGAAGGAGTTGCAGAAAGAGAGCCAGGGGAGGGCGGGTTTGTTTGATAAAGGAGAATGGAGGAGAGGGATCTGTATGTCTGGCAGGTGGAGAGAGAGAGATGTGAGAGAGAGAGGGAGAGTTGGGAGAAGACCGAGGGAGGGTGGAGGACTGAGAATGAGAGAGGGAGTAGGAGAGAGGGGGACTGGAGAGAGAGGACGAGGGAGAGAGGAGGGAGACTGAGAGAGTGCTGTGTCTTGTGTGTGGCGTGTGTGTGGGGGTAGTGTGTTGTGGTTGTGTGTGTGTGTGTGTTGATGTGGGTGTGTTGTGTGTGTGTGTGTGTGTGTTGTGTGTGTGTGGTTGAGCGGCGCAGCGCGCTAAGCGTTTCAGCTTAAGAAAACCATATTGACGTTGAAAATAGTATATTGTTACCGCTGAATGAAACTCAGAAAAGCTGAGAGGGAGAGAGAGAGAGAGAAGGAGAGAGGAGGAGAGAAGACGAGAGAGAGATGAGAGAGAAGAGAGAGAGGTGGGGGGTGGGGGGGGGGATAGTTCAGGGACAGGATAATTAAGCAATCCATTTCAAAGTCTTTTTGATCGCTTGACTTCCGGAGCGTTCAGCAAGGAAACACTCCTGATATGAATGAGAGTTTCTGAATTCATTTCCACGTTCTACTGGGCTCTTTGACTTCCCGATAATACCATTCACTCAGGGTCAGTCCTGCTTCCTTTCTCCGCTGCCTTCTCAGTACATCGGTTTTTTTTTTTTTCCACTCGCGCGCGCGCGCGTACGCATGCACGCACACACACACACACACACACACACACACACACACACACACACACACACACACACACACACACATACACGCGCGCTGCGCGCACACACACACACACACACACACACACACACATACACGCGCGCGCGCGCGCACACACCACACACACACATACACACACACATACACATACACGCGCGCGCGCGCACACCACACACACCACACACACACACACACACACACACACACACACACACACACTTACACACACACACACACACACACACCACACACACACACACACACACATACACACAGACACACACACACACACACACACACACACACACACACACACACACACACACACACATACACACACACACACACACACACACACACACACACACACACACCACACACACACACACAAACGGATGCGCGCGCCCCCGCCCAATTGTCTGAAGCCTATGCGGTTCTCTTTATAGCCTACTTCTTTATCTGTATAACCTCACACCGACCTCCCCCCTTTTATCAGCCCCCCCCCCACCCCCCCACCCCCCCCCGAAGTCCCCCCCCCCCCCCCCCCCCCCCCCCCCCCCCCCCCCCCCTCAATTCTCTTTTTGCTACCCTCCCCCCTCATCTCTTGCTGTTTCACCTGTCTTATTGCTACGTTTCCCACCTTTCTCGCTGCTACGTTTTATAACCTCTCTTCCTGTTACAATTTCCCCATCTCTCTCAGTGCTACATTTTTCCACCTGTCTTATTGTTAGTTTCCCCCACCTCTCTCGGTGCTACGTTTTGTAACCTGTCTTATTGTTACAACTTCCCCACCCTCTCTCAGTGCTAACGT